>JAOYMZ010061553.1:0-12953 GCA_025802335.1 Pinguicula primuliflora
GTGGAATTGGTTCAGTTCAATCAGCTCCTGATCCGGCTGAATCAAGCTCCGCAACGTACACACCAACCAGATAGCTGGACATGGATTTCCCCAGGATATTCAACTACGGAAATGTATAATAGCATCCTGTTAACAGAATGGGAGGAAAATCCAGCTAATGAACAATTGGGGGAAATCTGGAATTGCAACGTAGCTCCCAAATTTGGGACTTTCTGCTGGAGGGCTTTACAAAGTAGAATTCCTGCAGTTGATAATATGCTCAAGAGAGGGATTGCTTCAGCCTCCATCATCTGCCCTCTTTGTCAAGAAGAACACGAATCTGTTCAGCACTTGTTCTTACACTGTCAAATAACGAAGGAATTGTGGCAAGAATGCTTACTCTGGCTGGATGTGCGGGTGGATATGCCAGACGAGCTGCTCTCTCTCGTGAATTTTCACCGTTCCATATCGGCTCCTACTCAATTTCGGACTCTATGGCCGATGCTCTGGCAACAGGTTATTTGGGCGATATGGTTAATGAGGAATAGGGTTATTTTTGAACACATACCACCAGGAAAATACTGCAGGAAATACAAGTCCGTCTTTGGTTAGCACTTAGAATCCATGGCAAAATAAGCCTCGAATATGAACTCGGGGAGTGGACTCGAGAACCATTATATCATATGATCAACTAGTTATATGAAGGGTCAAGTAGAATTGTAAAAATAAAATCACCTTACTTATAAAAAAAATACATACCTAAATTGGAACAAATGTCCAAAAAGTTGCCTCAAGGTGCATCTGCAGTAAATGAGAATTAAATGACTGAGGTTGATTGATTTGAGATTTGTAAATACATGAATTTTCTTTAATATTAATATAATTGATAATTTGATTTGCTAAAAAAATGTAGTTAGAATTCACTTGCGTGAAAATTGTCCACATAAAATTGTTCAAAATAAGACAAAATTACAAAATTTGTATTTTATTTACAGTGTCAAATAAAAATTTACCTCACAATTTTATTTTATTTTTATAAAGAACATATGCAAGTAATGATTGGATGTTTTGGCATTCTTTCACCTAACCAGGTTTGAAATTATGGAGCATTAGTTGATAATCCGCACCTAACTGGAGAACTTCATTCCACTCCACCCTACTCTACCCTACCCTAACCTACCCATGCATAATCACACTTGTCTTGTCCGTGCATATAGGGTTTAGGGTTGAAGAGAGTTTAACTTTAACCCTCATCAACTTTAACCCTTAGAAATATGGGTTGAAGAGAGTTTTTCCAATAATAAAAACAATTACTCATTTAACTAAAAAGGATTTATATCTATAATACAACAAACGGAAGTAAACGATGCCTGCGTCAGAGTAAAACGACACCACAAAATGCTGATGTGACATAAATTGTACCTAGACGTGTTCGCCTGTCATTGGCTGATTCTCCAATTCTCCTCACCCACATGTTTTCCTGCACGTTCTCCTTTCTCCCTAAATTCAGGTACGTCTCTTTCTCACAACCCTAGCCACAGCTCCCAATTCCCGGTTAGATTGTCTCTGTACGTCTCTTTTTCAGATCCTCAATCGATTCAATCGCTCAGATCTATTCGGCAGTTTAGGAGCATTTCAGAATATCAAAGGGTAGCAACAAACTATCCGGCAAAGAGTAGGAGCATTTCTGAGTTGCTCCTACATCAGGCTGGGAGGTAAGTAACATCATAATTTCTTTTGGGTTTATTTTGGCAAAAACTATATGTCCTAATGAATTCAGCTTCCCATGTTTCATTCCTTTTTCATTTCTGATTTTGTGCTTATATGGAGGCTGAAGCTTACAGAGGTGATAAATAACAATTTTTTTTTACTTAATTATGTTTCTGATTAAATGTTTATGCTACTTAGAACACAGCTTCTAATGTACTGATTTTTTTGTGATAGAAGAGAGGAAGTATATGAACTGTTGAACCATTTTCTTCATTCATGAGTGGAGTCTGAAGAACCAGTGCGTTTTTTCTTTTCCAGTATGGAACTCTTTGAAGAAGTTAAGCCTAGGGTTCTCTTATTCTCAAATGCTATAAAATCATACTCTGTCCTGTAATAAAATCCTAACTAATCTGATAAATGTTTATGCTTTGAGATCATTCGTTTCATGACAACAGGCAAAAGAAGAGACGACAAAATTGCTGATTTTGTGATCGACTGATTTTTAAGAGGAAGTATATGAACTGTTGAACATACCACACAGTAAGGAAATTGCAGCGAGATATGACTTTTGCCATCTTAATTGCAGCGAAATTCGACCTGATTCTGGGCTAATGTCCTGACCCTCATTCTACCTATACCTAAATCTACCTGATTCTGTTCATATTTCTGTTCATGTTCATGCCTCTGTTTCATGCCTCTGTATTTATTTTCCTGAATTTTTCTGATTCTTTCCTTCATTGTACTGTTGCTAATGAGATATGTTCTGAATGTTTACTACAGTGATTGTTTCCTGCGTTCTTTTTGAATTTAGCTGATTCTTTCCTGCGTTCTTTATCATCTTTCGGTTTGATTGGTTGGTTTAGTACAGAAAGCTCTCAACTTTATCATCATCTTTCGGTTTGGTTAATTTCCGCTGATGCATGATGATGTACATGTTGTTTGAATTCGGAGTGTAATGACTGTAAATTTGATATTAATTTACGCAGTTTAGTGCAGAAAGCTCGCAACTTTACCTTTATTCTTCATTTTTTGATTCTATTCGTGCACATATGAAACTGATTTTTCACTTCCTCTTTAGAACTATGCAATGGGTATTCCATCAAATGACTTAACTCTATCATTTGTTGATCAATCCAATGTGTCCTCGCTTTTTGCGCAAATGCATGTATTACGTTTGCTAATGTTCGAATTCTGACCTTATTTTTTACTCTATTCGTTGATGGTTCCACTTCACATCATAGTATGAACACTACAATTACGTTTACTCAGATAGTTTTTGGGCTTATTCTGTGCATTTTTCAATTCGGAATTCGGTGCATTTTCCGACGAGCCGCAATTATTCTTACGCTGCATTGCATTTACTCTTTTGCTTGGAATCTTTGTGTAGGGTTCGTTTTCGACCAACGACGTCCTCAAAATATCTTTGCACTATTACTGTTTTGATCCACTCTTCTATTTAGTCTTCAGATTGTTTTGTGAGACATGATTTCATGGCAAACTTGCTAAGAACATTGTCGTTTTGAATTGTCCACATGTACAAATTTTCAACATGCATTTAGAAGGGTTTAATTGTTTATGCATTCAGAAGGGTACAGATATGTAATTTTGTTGTGCTCATGTTTTGCTCCTTACGAAACATGATTTCCATCTTTATATTTTCCCTAATCTCACCCTACGAGCAATTTTTCTAGTATACACAACAATAAGGAGAATCAATCACACTAAAATTAAAATAGTCACAACAAACATGAGCACGGAAACTGTGGGTTGATTCTCATAATTTGTTGTCTTTCTCACTTTCTCACACTCAATTTCAAGAACGTACTCAAAAATTGTTGATGTCATGATTTTAATCACAATGTTTCCATTCTTTTTATAATCATGATGCCCATGACTCTTTCTAGACCTGAAAAATTCATGAACTCCATGCAAAGTTATTTTTTTTTTAAAATATTTGCAACTTGATCTTCATACCTCACAAAATGGTAAACTAATCACCCCTACTTCGATCTTCTTCTTGATAAAATATCGATTAACTTCAACATGCTCGGTATTATTTGTTGAGAATATATCCCACCGGGGTTTGAGACATAAATATAAACCAACTCATAAGAAAGTATGGTGCTACAATCAATCACATTGGGCTAAAGATTTTACGATAGTAGTCTATATTTTCATTATAAATTGATTCATACGCACAACTTCGCTCACATGACCCAAGTCTAGAGGGTCAGATCTATTTTTTAACATAATCATGTTGTTCTATATTCTCATAAATACTTATATTTGCTTTGTTGTCAGACATAATATCAACTGCGCCGTCCGCTAGAAGATCAATTTTTGTTATTAATTTCATTAACCACATAACTTCGTCTCATCCACGAGCAGTCCCCATAAATGTGGCTTCGGTACTAGAGAGAGCAGCCACTTCTTTTTTGTACTCTTTCAAGTAATAAGGTTTCACCTACACAAGTAAAGTACGTGACGTAGGACCTCCTATCGCTCCGTTGTCTGACCAATTGGCATTAGTGTAGGCTTGAATCCTCAAGTGACCGCAATTTTTATAAAGAAGACTCTACCGGGATACCCTTCAAATATCTAACTATCTAAATCCCATCCTTCATATAATTTAATCTGAATCCCATCCTTCATATAATTTAATCTGAATCCCATCCTTCATATAATTTAATCTGAATCCCATCCTTCATATAATATGTCTGAGGTTCTCTGGGGCCGAGCTTTAAGCAAAAATTGGGAGTGCAGCAGGGGGATCCATTTGTCCCACTTGATCAACCAGCAGGTTACCAGAGGAGCGTGAAAGCCCCTATCATTTGGGTAATGTTGTAGAGAAAAACTTATACGCTAAGTATAGATGGATCTTCCAAGTAGTCTCTTGCGAGTATTGATTGGTAATTTCATCTCAAAATGGGAATCATATACTCACCTTTGCCAAAAAGATGGTATGAGCCACTCCTCTGGAGGCGGAGTTATGGCGATCTGGGTTGGTCTTTAGGAAGCCCTATGACTCAGTATCAGGCGTATACATTGTCTTAGTGATTCCTTGACAACAATCAATCTCCTGATAGGGGATATGAGGATCACTAGTTTCAACTCCCGGTAAGAAGGTTGCAATCTTTAATAAATGACTGCTTGATGCTGGAAATTAGCCACATTCAATGAGGTCTTCATTCATTGGCCGATACATTAGCAAAGGATGGACTCCTTCTGGGAGACTTCGAGTTACACTGGACATCGTATGTCTCTCCCATGTTCATTTGGTTCACATATGTGGACATAGCAACTCATGCCATTATACCAGTAAGTGCATGGTTCACGCGACTTTCCTCTCACCTACTATATCGAAGAGCATTCAAGTTTCCTTTCGCGGCTTTCCTCTCGTCTACTAGGTTCGATTTCATGCACTAAACCCTATGCACAATCCGCTGCCGTACTCCACTGCTATTCACCGGAATTCACTATCAGAATTATCTTCTCCTAAGGAGTCCAACGGTGACCCCCAGTATGGCGGCGCCTACGACGCCCTCCGAACAAACTCTAGCCCAGGCCCACTGCTGGGCAAAAAAATCTTTCGCAGCGGCTCTAATAGGCCCCAAAGCAACAACCGCACACGCCGGTTCTCGTCCTCGGATCTCGGCCAAAGTTTCAAAATGGAAGGTGGAACCAGAGATCGAATTCTCTGATGAATCCATTGCCTTCCTCTCAGCCCCCTTCCAAAACACTTTAATCGGTAAGTTGAGCTATGACCGCCCAACTATTGAAGAAATCAGGAAAGCAATTACCGAAATTGGTCTAAAAGGGATGGATGTGTGGATTGTGACGTTGTCCATCGCCTCAAGGTTGGATGGATGAAATGGCGGTCGGCTACTTGGGTGTTATGTGATAAAAAAGTCTCACTCAAGCTAAAGGGAAAATTTTATAGAACGGCTATACGACCGGCGATACTCTACGGGTCCGAGTGTTAGGCTATGAATCTCTCACATGTGCAGAAATTTGAAGTGGCGGAGATGCGGATGCTAAGGTAGACGTGTGGTCGCACGACATTAGGTGTCGCATCGATAGGTGTCAAACTGAGGGAAGAAAGGTTGCAATGGTTTGGGCATGTATGCACAAGAAGTTTGGATGATCCAGTCAGGAGTTCGAAGGTTTACAAGTCGAAGGTCGACGAGGAAGAGGGAGACCTAAGAGGACGTGGGATGAACAGATTCGGTTAGATCTAGTAGAATTAAACCTCTCCGAGGACATGACCTTCGATATGACGAGTTGGAGACGCCATATTACGATTAGAGATACATAAGACTATATAGGATAGTGCTTGCTTATTGATCTATAGACTGATAGTTATTTAGTTATTTAGTTTGATCGTATTTGCATAAGCACTTATCTATTTCGGTATATACGTGGTGTATCGTTGGGGTAAGTAGGTATTCCAATTATACTTGTTTCTCCTTTTTATTATTCTATTATTTCTATTCTATTATTATATATATATATATATATATATATATATATTTCCGAGCTGAGGGTCTCCATAGAAACAATCTCTCCATCCTATATAAGATGGGGGTATGATTGCGTACATCCTACACTCCCCAGACCTTGCTTAAGGGCGGGATTTACTGGGTATGTTTGATTTGGTCTAAAAGGTGAGGTCTCTGTGGGGCTGATCAATCAGAGACATTTCTTACTCAGATTCGCAAACGATGAAGTAATAGGACAAGAATCTGGTTAAGAGAAATCTGGACGCTACAAGGATACACAATGAGGGTCTTCAAGTGGACAATCGACTTCAAAAATGATGCAGAGCCTCACATAGCCCCGATTTGTATATCCTTCCCTAACCTGCCTCTACATTTATTTGATAAGGAGAGTATGGGAATGGTGGCAGCAATGATAGGAAAACCAGTTCAACTAGACCAATGTACCATCTCTCTGAAGCGCCCAAGTGAGGCAAGAATCTGCATCGAACTGAATCTATTGGAAACTCCACCAAGCAGGATCTGGCTGAAAAGGGGGGACAAAAGAATTGAGCAAGAGGTCAAGTACGGATACATCCCCCGATACTGTCAAAACTGTATGAGAAAAGGTCACAAGGAGCAAGAATGCAAGTTCGGCCAAAATGATCCCAGGGCAAACGTTACACAAGAACCTAAAGCTTAGGAGCAGACTCAAAACAATCCAAAGAACCAGCAAGCGAGAAATACTGAGTCAGCCCCAGCGCCCACTGTCATGAAAAATTGATGGCAAAAAGGAAAAGGGAAAACTAAACTGAAGCTATATCGACCAGTGTCAAGGACAAATGTCTCATACCCTTCCACCAGCACACTCCCAATGGTAGTAGAAATCACAATCAGGACCAATTCAAAGAAGACAAATTCACAAGCACAAAAGGAGGCTGGAGCAACAGGTAAGTCCCCTAACTCTGAATCTGTCGATGCTGATATGGTTATTATAAATACTGAGCATGCTGAAAATACAGAAGTAATTAATCAGAACCAACTAAAGAACATACAAGAAAAGAACCAAAACAATACCCCAAATACGCAAAACAAATCAACCAAAAAGATCCAAGAAAAATCATCCCAAGAAGCTGAAACTCTTACAAATCAAACATTAAATCATAATGCACCGAGCTATGTTCCCCTGTCACGAGAAGAATCAAACTTCACTGCTCGGAACACACTGAACTCAGTTCTAATCGAAGCTCTGAATACTACACTATCAACATCCAACATGTCCACTGACATGACTGTATCACTCACCAAAATCATATCTCAAAATCCTCATTTGTTAACAACTCTAACAAATAACATAGCCAACATCATGGCAAATGGCCCAATATCAAGAGCTAATCCAATAGCAAATCCAAACACCCTACGTACAAACTCACCCATTCTCCAGCAAGGCTCACAAGAGCAACTAAAATCAAAAACCCCACCCACAGAACATCTAACCCAAACTAATAAACAGCAAAAAAAAAATCAACATCAAAATCTGGAAAACAAATAATGAAACAAGCAGCAGAAAAATCACTAGAAAAAACCAATAACAATCCATTAGAAATGGAATCCAATAAAACAACACAAACAGATATTCAAACCAACCACATAGAGGACATCAAAAGCAACCTCAGCTCTACAAATCAGGATCCCTAGAACCGTTTGGCTTTACTCCCATTAAATCTCTAACAATAGACATCTCAACAGAACAAAATCGTATCACACCAAGTACCCCCTCATCCATAAGATCAGAAACCAAAGAGGATGAACTAAAGGAACACAAAAAATTGTGGCAAAGTGCACAAGAAGCTTCAGACAATGAACAATCAGAATTTGAAGATCATCACTCAAGAAGATATAAAAGGTCATATAAGAAAAAAAATCCATAAATCAAGGGAAGACTATTTAGAACATAACATCCCACCAAAACCAACACGTTATACCACAAGATTATTCCAAAAGAAAATAAACAAATGAGTCAAATCATTTTCTGGAATACTAGAGGAATAGGTAACCCTGCAACTGTTGGCATATTAAGAAAACTGATTAGAATCCATAACCTGGATCTCGTTACGATTTCTGAGCCAAAAATAAAAACCAACAGAATGCTTGCAATACAGAAAAAACTAAAAATGAAGGGAAGCACTTCCAACTCCAAAAACACTCTTTGGTGATTTTGGAAATCAA
The DNA here is from genome assembly GCA_025802335.1 of Pinguicula primuliflora. Classification (NCBI taxonomy): domain Eukaryota; kingdom Viridiplantae; phylum Streptophyta; class Magnoliopsida; order Lamiales; family Lentibulariaceae; genus Pinguicula; species Pinguicula primuliflora. Next base: position 8,394 of record JAOYMZ010061553.1, read on the forward strand.
CATTAAATTGCCAACTTTACTATGAATCAGACCAACTTCTAGTTCTAGAGGTAAAAGACAAAACAACTAATAACAAATTCCATCTAGCATGTGTTTATGCATAATGCAAACGAAGAGAAAGACTAGAGCTTTAAAATGAACTCAGAATAATCACCTCAATGATAAACACACCAATAATGGTAGGAGGAGACTTTAATGTGGTCCTTAATCAAGAAGAAAAATCTGGTGGACGTCCAATTAAACTAGGTCCAACAACTGACTTTGCAGAACCCATTAGAGACTGTAAACTAATGGACCTAGGTTACTCAGGTAGCAAATTCACCTGGTGCAACAACAGGCTACATGACAGGACAATATATAAGAGGCTAGATAGAGTGCTAATATCTGATAACTGAGTTTTGAACGGTCCAATAGCCTTTGCGAGACATCTTCATAGAGCTCTCTCAGATCACGCACCTCTACTAGAGAACCTCAAAATAGACAACATAAAAAAACCCCTCTAGATTCTAATTTCAAAACTTTTGGATCAAACACTCAGACTTCATGAATCAAGTAGAAAACATATGGAACCAGCCAATTTACTCAATCAATCCTCTAAGCACATTCTGCTTAAAACTTAAAAAACTAAAAGACACACTAAGAAAATGGAACAAAAATACATATGGGAATATTTTTCAAAACATAAAATCTGCAGAAGATAACCTAATCAGACTAGAATCTCAATATGAACTCACTAGATCTGAAACAGACCAAGAATTATGGCAGAAAGCACAAACAGACCTTAAAACACACCTAGAAGCAGAGGAATCTATATGGAAACAGAAATCAAGAATTAAATGGCTCAAATTATGGGATAGGAACACAACCTTTTTTTGTAAAACAGTAGAACTTAGAAGGTTTAAAAAATGTGCATTCTCCCTAAAGGATAGACTAGGTAACCCAATCAGTAAAGAGGATACCCCAGACTTCCAAACTCAACTTGCAGTAAGCGAACTCCCCATAAGCAGCTCCTTCCTAAACAACATACCAACATTGATCACTCCCAACCAAAATGATTCACTAAGCAAGTGGCCAGACGAAGAATCAAAAATACCATTCACAACATGGATGAAGAAAGTGCCCCGGATCCAGATGGATTCCCAGGGGCTTTCTTCACATCATGTTGGCAGATTATTAAATATGACCAAATCCAAGCTATCTCTTACTTCTTTTCTGGGGGAGAATTCCCAAAAGCAGTGAGTAGCACCTTGATCTTCCTAATACCTAAAATTGATACTCCCACAAACTGCTGCCAATTCAGGCCAATAAGCCTCTGCACTTTTTTAAACAAAATCATCATTAAAATCTTATCTTCCAGACTTGCATCCATTCATCCTTATATAATAAGTTCGCGGCAGAGTGGCTTTATAAAAGGAAGAAACATCACAGATAACACACTGTTAGCACAAGAATGATTCACTCCATTAACAAGAAACAAAGAGGACATAACCTTGCAATAAAACTTGACATGGAAAAAGCTTTTGATAGAGTATCATGGTTCTTTCTAATTCGAGTACTCATGAAATTTGGCTTCTCTGAAAATTTCATAGATATGGTTTGGAGACTTATTTCTGCACCTTGGTTCTTTATACTGCTAAACGGTCAAATTTAGCTATTTTAAATCAACTAGAGGCCTTAGGCAGGGAGACCCCCTCTCACCTAGTCTTTTTATCATAGCTGCAGAAGTAATATCTAGGAACCTAAATAACTTAGTGAATCAGCAGCCTCAAGTAGCCTATAAGGTTCCCAGTTCATGCCAAAAGATATACATTTAGCATTTGCAGATGATATTATCATTTTCACTAATGGAACGAAAACTGCTTTAAGGAAAGTAATGAAAGTATTAAAGGAATACGAAGACAACTCTGGCCAAAAGATCAACCTACAAAAAAGTTGCTTCTACATCACTGAAAACACACAAGACAATAGGATACACTCTATTCAAACCATTACAGGGATGACTAGAGGAACTCTTCCTGCCTTATACCTTGGAATTCCTTTGTATGTGGGCAGAAAGAGATCATACTTATTTTTTGACTTGATCACTAAGATGCAGGTGAAAATTGGATCCTGGACAAACGCTTTCTTATCACAAGGTGGCAAACTCCAACTTATCAGGTTTGTCCTTCATAGCATCCCAGTCCACACCTTTCTGTCCCTTGAACCAAATAAGGCAACTCTCCAGAAATTAGAAGCCATGATGGCAGACTTTTTCTGGGGGTTGGATTAAAAGAAGAAAAAGCTGCATTGGCAATCTTGGAAGAAACTGTGTCTTCCAATAGAAGAAGGAGGATTGGGAATCAAAAGGCTTCAAGATTCCATCAATGCCTTCACAACAAAACTGCTCTGGAATCTCAGCATGAACTCATCCTTATGGGCTCAATTTATGAACGCAAAATACTGCCAGACCCATCCCAGGCAAATTCTTCATCCCAGGCTAGAAGACTCTCACATTTGGAAAAGGACGCATAAACTTCATCCCATCATTCACGAACAGATTCACTGGCGTGTTGGTGAAGGGAACATCAATTTGTGCTGGGATTCCTGGCTTAATGAGGACCTATTAAGTGATACTCTACCAAGCTCCCTCTCCAGTTCCAAAGTTAAGGAACTTTTTAGCAATGGACAATGGTCTTTAGAAGTAATTCAACAGGCCTTTCATAGAGCTCCCCAGTTAGTCCAACAGGTAACACAGGTGAGGATAAATCCAGGACCTGATATCCTGATCTGGAAACCATCAATCACAGGTGCCTTCTCTAGCTCAGATGCATGAGAATTCATCAGATGCACAGCTCTGACACGAAAAATATCTTCCCTCTTCACAGATAGTTTGATCCCCCCCCCCCCAAAAAAAATCACCATATTTATGTGGAAGCTCCTTAAGAATATCACTCCAGTTGATGTCAACCTTCAAACCAGAGGGATACGAATTGCATCAAGATGCTCATGTTGCACCACTTCACCACAAGAGGAATCTCAGGTGCATCTATTCCTACTTGGAGAGATTGCTTCCAAAATTTGGGTACGCTATGACTCCATTATCTGCCCAAGCAAAGCTCACTACACTGGCCAGAATTTGGAAGCAAGACTAACTTTCTGGTCAGATAAACCAGTAGGAAAACCTATTCAAAGAATTCTCTAGGCCCTGACTTCCTACATCTGCCGGAACATTTGGAAACATCGCTGCACATTCAGATTTGAAGGCAAAAAAGGGAAGTCAATAATGTTATTCTTTCTATAAGTGAAAATTTATCTATGGCTTTGAATACTGATTCATTGAAAATAGTTTCAGGTTCCAGGGATCTCTCGATCACCCAGAAACTGGGCCTCAACATCCAGATAATCCCGAGGACTAGCAGGAATAATCAGCAATGGATACCCCCAGACCAAGGAATGCTGAAGATTAACATAGGCCTCTTCAAATAGCAGAATTTAATAGGAGGAGCTGAGGTCATCTGAGATGAAAAAGGGTGTGTTATAACGGGTTCAACATGGCTTTTGCTGACAAAAGAATACATAGAGGCAGAAGTAGAAATCTACGAATAATCGCTATCAACCTTCTCTGCCTTCATTACTCTGCAGGTCACAGTGGAGCTAGCTGCCCAAATATCACAAAGTCCATCGCCAAATTGCAAATGAGTAGCTAGAGATTGAGGGACAGAGTTGAAGCAATCCGGCAAAGATTCCTCGACAACACCCAACTTCGACTAAGGAAATGTAGCAAGAACGAGAACAGACTAGCAACAGCTCTAGCAAACTGGGGAGCGAGATATGGTAGCGCTTCCTTCTCTTACATAAATCTACCCGCTGCCATCCAGAGAATTGCAACGCAAGATGTTCAATAAGCTAGCCAAAATATGTACTCCCCGGAGCAACGAGATAAATTTGCCCAGAGCAGGTATCATTTCATATTATACCAATGCCTTCTTGCAGGTACAAGCTTCAACCACCAATTTATTACATAAGACTTTTAGCAAAAACTCTAGAAGGATTCATAATTCTGATGTATTCTTTATATTTCATTGCTTAAACGCTAGGATAGATTTTGTACGAACATTATGGCTCGATAATAGTTCAATTTATATCAACGCGTAACCTCGTCCGAAACAAAAGGACGAGTTTAATAAAAAAAAGATTCACGCCAGTCCCAAAGATGGATGCATAGACCCCCACCATTGTGCTTGAGGACTCACCCTCACAGATTTTGGATCACAAGATTGAGCCGGTTGCCTACAGGTCAACACAACATCCTAACCTACCTTAGAACCACCTTAAGACGTTTTGATTTTTGCATGGTGGAGAGTACTTTTGTATTTTATCTTCCATGCCATGTTGGATCTCTAATATATATACAGAACCGTTCCTATGGTCAGTTTTACGGTGGTCAGTTTTCCCTTGCGAGGACAATTTTTTCAATTAGCCATCCGTTCTCGAAATTGATCGTACCATTGAAAAGATTATACATTGAATTGCATATGTTCAAGTTTTGGTGATATTCCGACGACGTTATCACCGTTTAAC
>JAOYMZ010061564.1:0-12952 GCA_025802335.1 Pinguicula primuliflora
AGTCAATTGTTGTGAACAAAGAGACTTCATTGTATTCCTAGTAGGAGTAATTACATGTATGAATCATTGTATTCCTAAGTAGTGCAATTACATGTAAAGAATGGAGTTGTGGGGGGTCAAAACTCAATAGTGATTAGTTACAGGTCAGGAAGACGAATTTCGGAATAATTATTGGGTCCTAGTTGTTTATGAATCTAGGGTATGAGGACCGACCGATTAATTCGGATTCACCACGTCTAGTCGCGTAGTTGTCGAAATTGTTCTAGCCTTAAGGGTTTAGGGTCTGACTAAAGTATTCGAGTATACCATGTATAATCGCGCAATTGTCGAAATTGTTCTAGCCTCCACGGTTTAGGTCCCGACTAAAGTATTCGGGTACACCACGTGAAGTCGCGTAATTATCGAAATTATTCTAGCCTCTAGGGTATAGGGTCTGACTAAAGTATCCGGGTACACCACGTCGAGTCGCATATTTATCAAAATTGTTCTAGCCTCTAGGGTTTAAGGCCCGGCTATTGTATTCGGATACACCACGACGAGTCGCGTAGTGCTCGTCATTGATAGAACCTCTAGCTTTAGGGCCCGACTCGACGTATTCGGGTACACCACGTACAATCGAGTAGTTAATGTCTCTATGGTTTAGGGCCTAATTCAACCAATCCGTGTAGGGTTTAGGACCCAAATTAAAAATTCGTGTATACCACGCATTGTCGCGATTTTTACCGTCAGACGTGATTAGAACAGCGGATGCTGTGCTAACTACATGATAGTTGGAGCATGAATGCCTCTTCTGGAATGTCCATGATTGTTTGAGGTCGGGACGATTGTTGTGTTTATTCCGAATATGCTATACAGGATATTTAATTATGGTATAACAAAGTTCTGGTGGGTTGTTTATTGTTAAATGTAAAATACCCAACGGCATGTCAGGGCTTACCACGTAGTACCGACGTGAATAGAATAATTGATTATGTGCTTATTACACGGTAGTTTTCAGAATAATGCTTCCGGAATAACCATGATGGGTCGCGGTCTTATCGATGGGTGTGTTGTTAAATAGTTAACGGACCAACTTCAATTATCCGGGCGTACCACGCACTGTCGCGATTTTACCGTCAGACGTGATTAGAACAGCAGATGCTGTGCTAACTACAGGATAGTTGGAGCACAAATGTCTCTTCCAGGATATCCATGATTGTCCGAGGTCGCGACAATTGCTGTGTTTGTTCCGAATATGCTATATGGGATATTTAATTATGGTATAATAAAGTTCTGGTGGGTTGTTTATTGTTAAATGTTTAGCGACCGACGGCATGTCCGGGCTTACCACGTATTACCGATGTGAATAGAACAATTGATTATGAGTTTATTACAGGATAGTTTTCGGAATAACGCTTCCGGGATAACCACGATGGGTTGTAGTTTTATCGATGGGTGTGTTGTTTAATCGTTAATGGATCGACTTCAATTATCCGAGCATAACAAGTATTGTCGTGATCTTGCCGTCAGACGTGATTAGAACAGCGGATGCTGTGCTAACTACATGATAGTTGGAGCACAAATACCTCTTCCAGAATATTCACGATTGTCCGAGGTCGGGATGATTGCTGTTTTTATTCCGAATATGCTATACAGGATATTTAATTATGGTATAACAAAGCTGTGGTAGGTTATTTATTGCTAAATGTTTAGTGACCGACGGTATGTCCGGATTTACTACGTATTACCGACGTGATTAGAACAATGGATTATGTACTTATTACAGGATAGTTTTCAAAATAATGTTTCCGAGATAACCACGATGGGTCGCGATATTACCGTCGGACGGGATTAGAACACTAAAAGCTGCTGCTTATCAAAAAAACAGCGGAAGCTGTGCTAATTACAGTATAGTTGGAACACGAATGCCTCTTCCGGAATATCCGTGAATGTCCGACTATAATTTAATATATAATTATTGTCAAGCTTAAAGGCCGCTAAGTGGATAATGGCTGAAGCTCGGCCTAAAAGTAGTATCTAAAATCACCACGTAAGTTCCCATTTTACTCGTAGATTGCGTTATACCCGACATATTGGAAGTGCTGAATTATACTATAGAACATGAATATGCTAATGAATATATTATGATTAAGCGATGAATACAACTGAATTAACAACTACATGGATGAAATGAATACAACTGAATCCTTATTCTCAAGTTTCAATTAAATGTTCAGCATGCAAATGAAAAGTTTGAAAGGGTACGATACGAACTGAAGGCTGCAGCCCTCCGTCCCTCCCTCCACTTGTAGTTTCATTTTCCTTATCAACACGTCAGCTGTTGCATGTCTTCATATAGTATCCGAGAACACCGCACTTCCGGCAATAATTCTTGCATTTCATTGTTGCTTTGCCTTCCGATGTCGAATACGGAGAAATTCGTCTTCTTCTCTTCTTGCCATGAACCTTTGGAAGAGAAAAAGTGCATTGATGGGAACGACATGGAAATGTATGCCGCAAAATTCTTCCTTATCATGCATCCTTGTGTAGTCCGATGCCGACGAGTTAAGACTGTGTGATCTCGTGTCAATTGATACTGCAAATGAATCTACACATGGTGACTTGGCCTGAATGTTCATCCTGACTTCTATCTCGTTGACATTGAGATGGCGTGCAATCAGTCCGTTAGCTTTGGTCTCACCCGTTGCCACATCAATTTTCATGGACTCATGTCTCAGCATAACCATGGAGCCAACCTGCGTGCATTCTGTCACTCCCTTTGGACATAAAACAACTTTCAAGGTGTGTCTCGTTAAATTTCCATTTTCACGTTGGTTTAAAAATCCCACAACATTACCGTCATCACGCAGGAAAAGGTAGACTCTGCGTGGTCTAACTTCCTTTTGGGATTGTACTGCAAAACTAAATCTGTTGTATCTCTACTAAGACCATATCTAGTGTAAATGAGATCTAATAAAGATGCAATCGATAGGTTCCAATAAGCTCTGGAAGATCCTTTACTTTATCAAGATTTACAATCTTATAAAATAAAGTCAATTTCATCTACAAATAATAGAAAACAGATCAGCGTATATAATATAAATACGTAGAATCAAGGAGTCGGGTTACTCGACCAAGCACGATAATCACGACTACAGGTGTCGGGTGACCGAACGCAAGCCGCGACCTGTATTCTTGTCTCTTGACCACAAATCGACTAAATTAACCCAGAGAATGAACGTTCGAATCACGAAATTGAGATTCTCATAAAAAAATGCATGACCCATATCGAGAAGAACACGGATTAGATTAAGGAGTCAGGTTACTCAACCAAATACGGTAATCACGACTGCAAGGTGTCGGGTGACCGAATGCAGGCCGCTGCCTGTATTCTTGACAACAAATCGATTGAATTAACTCAAAGAAAGAACGTTCGGATCATGGAATTGAAATTCTCACACCAAAATGCATGACCCATACTAAACCAAACCAAACCAAACATACCCAGTTAATCCCGCCCTTAGGCCGGGTCTGGGGAGGGTAAGATGTATGCAATCATACCCTCACCCTCAACAGGATGGGGAGATTGTTTCCGTGGAGATCCCCAGCTCAAAAAAAAGAAAAAAAAGATAAGATAAAATAAAAATAAAAAAAATGAAAAAAATGAAAAAAAAAAATAATGCATGACCCATACTAAGAACTAAATAATCATGTCCATAAATCAGCTAGAATTCATAATCAAACGCACCTTCAAAATGGAACACAGATTAGATCTGTCCAATTCACGCTGCACCTATTATAGCTCTCTGTCTCTCTGTCTCTCTCGCTCTCTTTGAATGTGTTTCCGGAAAAATTGAACCTAGAAGAAAAATGTTGATCTGTATTTACCGATGACCAGAAAATCGTAACGGTGGTTGGGGATGATGGGAATGCGTGTTATTATGTTTGTTGGTAGTTTAGTATTAGCATTTATTATGTTAACTTAAATATATTCGATTTTTTATTTATTTTTAAAGATTGAGTTTACATTTGCAATTCATTTTTTTTGTTAGGTTACTTTTCAAAAACAGATTTATCATAAGATTACTTTTGCGACCGATCCCTCCAACATAATTAAAAAATATGAATAAAAATAAATAATTAAGGTGTAATTATAATTTATTCAATGAAGTTTACTAATTATATCAAATTAAAAGGTATAATTAATATTTTACTATATATATTATTTAAATTTGTACAACCCTCGGCCCACGGGTTTGATAGTATCCAGCACAAGAACAAAAAAAAAAAATCTGCTACGCAAGAACACTAAAAACTAGAAATCTCATCCAGGATCATCTTACGTAGGACATTTGCCTGCCTCCAACACAGATCTATCTGCACAAAAAAAACATTTGCCTGCTTCAAGTTATTATTCTTCAGACTGAATATAAAAACATTATTCTTTAGACTGAATATAATCTTCTATGGCCGTCGATTTTGAAGATTTCGCAGAGAGTTTAGGTATCGTGCTTTAAGTTTTTATTCCCAAGACTGAATTTTTTATTCCCAAGACTGAATAAAAACGTAAAATAAGAACTGGACCAATTTAATTTCTTTTAATAGTTATTGTAAATTATTATAATGAAAAATATTATTTGTACACCAATATTTGATTTAAATTTTATTTTGCGTAAATTTTTAAAAATTATAATTAATTTGTAAGAATTTTTTACTTAAAAAATGAGTGTTTTGTGCAGTACATTACTACTAATTGTTCTGATTTAAGCTAAGTGTTTTGTGCAGTACATTACTACTAATTGTTCTGATTTAAGCTAAGTGTTTTGTGCACATATTTTTCTTTCTAAAAAATAATGATGAGATTTTTGTAATAATATCAAATTTAAAATAGGTTATTAGACAACATTACACTATATCATAAGACTGGGAAATCGTTTAACAACAAAAATAGTTTAGCATGAATGAAAGTCAGAAGCTACTGTCTTCGGGTCCTGCTCATCTGTCGTCCTTTTTCCATACCCATAACCCATTTATAATAATATCAGGATTGTCTGTCACGCAAATGCGCAAGTATACGCATTCGTACAAGTAATAAAACCTTGACAAGTAATGGTCATCTCCAAACCAAACCAAATCAAATATACCCAATAAATCCCTCCCTTAGGCATGGTCTGGGGATGGTAAGATGTACGCAATCATATCCCCACCCCTAAACAGGATGAGAAGATTGTTTCCGTGGAGACCCTCAGCTCGAAGACAAAAAAAAAAGTAAAAAAAATAAAATAAAATAATAATAATGACCCAGGGTCTACAATTAAATCCAGATAACCAAGCAACAAGGTTGGAATTAAACTAAAGACAGAACATAAATGAACTAATATGCGGGTGCGCGTGGAGGTAAATATTAGGAATGCCGGTGTCATCATTAAAATCATGATATCAATGTGATAGATTCTCCCCACAATTCCTATATAAATTAGTCCAACTAGTGTTTCCCAATCGGTGTGAGACAGACACTTCAACACTCCACCTCAAGTTCGACTAGGCAAACTCTGTCGGACTTGAACACGCACACCATATGAGCACAGTGGAAACATTCAGACCTCAACCTGGGCTCCGATATCAACTAGAAATCTGACCCGGCCCATAAGTATGGATCGCGGGCCGCCCGGCCCATAATCGGGTCATCGAGCCTTGGAGTAAATCGAACCCGTAAATATAGGTCTTGTGTGTTGGTGCACGTGGGGGTAAATATTAGGAATGCGAGTGTCATCATTAAAACCATGATATCAAAGTGATAGATTCTCCCCACTTTTTCTATTTAAACTTGTCCAACAAGTATTTCCTAATCGGTGTGGGACAAACACTTCAAAACTTTGAGGGTGGAGAAAGATTTCCACAATACTGTCAGATGCAGATTATGTGTTGAGCGTCGTATCAAGGTAACTCTTCTCTCCTTGTATGCTGATTTTACTGTGAATATACCAGAATTTCTAGAGTTCGAATTCCATTTATCTCGTCGATCGGCTAGTCGATCTATAGCCCCAATATCTGCTATGAGTAGCTGTAGATGTGCATCATTTGCTGTACTTAGGGTATTCGACCACTGCCAGTTCCATTTTCCTCCCTCTTGTTTATGAGCGATTGTTGAATACTTATCTTCAGCTCGAATGTATTGCATAGGGTATAGTCTGTAGATCACACATTCTATTTTTTTTTAGAAGTGCTAGAGGGACTACTTCCAACCGAAAAATTGGACCGAATCTATAGGAAAAGACTGAAAAGTCAGTGCCTTACTTAGCACAGCAGCACCTGCAGGGAGTTGGTGTGGTAATTTCCTTAGTTTTCGGTTTACAATTTCGATTGTATTGTAGTACAAATAGACTTTTCCTTTTTTTTTTTTGGTCTAGCAGAAGAATGCAATTCTCAAAACACAGGCTCCCTCCGGACTCCTCTTTTTGTATGTGGTGTTGGATGCCTAAAAGATTTAGGGCTTTTTATTAGTACACAGGAATATTTAATTAATTGATTCATGATACAATATTTAATGACGTCTATCTATTACACGGGTCTCATGAAACGACAAATCCCAAAGAACCAAAAAAAAAAACGACAACCACGGTTCTGCTCTGTCCAACCATGGTTACTTTTCTTCTCCTCACTTTCCAAAAATCGCGGTTACTTTTCTTCTCCCGAGGTTCCCTTCTCCTATCCTTTCATGCTTTTATTGAATCCGCTTCCTCCTGCCTGCAGTCACTTTGGGTGCTGGGTTTTGGGGTTTAGTTTCTTGATGTTTCATCTCCTTCCCCGCTCGCTATGAACCACAGTCTTTGTACTTTGGAGAAGAAGTCGTTCCCTACAGTGCATTTTGAAGCTTACCGATTCCTACTTTTTGGACTCAATTTGGCTTTTACCTTTGGATTTTCTTGACGCATGATAATTGCTAATGCTATTAATTTTGAAGCTTGCTGATTCCTACTTTTGGACTCAAATTGGCTTTTTATTTCTACCTTTGCTTTGTTGTATGTACCTTGGTGTGGGATGTGTTGCAATCTGATTGGTTTAATTGTTAAATTTGTATAATTTGCATCTAAAACTTTTAACCATCTAATTTCTTTGCAGCAAGTGTTTCTTTTTGCAGTAGGTTTCTACACAGTTTGTTCTAATATCTTTAGGTGTACTGCCTTCAGGTATATGGTGTTTCACCCCCACATATGATTAGAGGAGTTCCAACTTTAGTTCGGAGGTCGAATACCCCAGAAAAGGATTTGTAAGGCAACATGAGATTGGATGATTGGATATATCAATATGTTGCTTTTCTTTAGCTTCATCTTTTATCTATTAAAAAATACATTGAGACCACACATGTTATTGCATCTAAATTTTGATGCAATGTTTCCTCATAGACATACTTTAATTTACAACATAATATTTACTTACATGTAAACTTAAACGTAAGACTACACACTATATTTGCCTAGACGCATAGATAGTGGTTTCAGCCACGGATAATAAACTAGTAGTTTCTAAATTCAGGCCACATTTTTTATTATACATTGCCAAGTCTCAGGCGGCCAAACCCTCCAGCAAGAGATCTGAGTTTGGCCTTTGGCAGCCTAACTCCAGAGCCAGATCTGAGTTTATGAGTATCTCCTTCTAAGTTAAGAGGTTAAACTAACATACAACTTAATTTAAGGTGGAACAAATAACTCCAAAAGGTCATTCGGTAAATAGAAGTCATTATCCCATTTTAAAAAGATGTAAGCATCAAGTAATTCAGCAATATACTTTTAGATGCAAAACCAAAATAAATGGAAAAAATATGAAAGAATTAGTTACCGAACAGAGGAAAAATAATTATTGCCACAACCTACTGGCGGCCTTTTGGACTCAGTGAATGTACACTGATTTACAAGATAGCTGAAAGATGTACACTGTTGCAAGTTGCCAAAAGTATCCTAAGGAGAAGGGTGGATTGGGGTGAAACAACTTGAACAAATTAATTTAACATTGTTGGGCAACTGGCCAAGGAAGATGCTAATGGAGGGGATCATTTGTGGAAGGATATAGTACAAAGAAGCTATGGCAAGCTACAATTAAGAGGCAATATGAACATGGATGATATGAACACACAAGTGTCTATGTGGTGGCAAGATATATGAAATTCAGTCGCTACAAAGCCATGGTTCATTGATGAATTTCGGTACAAACTTGGAGATGGAGCAAGTATATTATTCTGGAATGATATCTGGCTAGGCGCTAACTCAATATCCTCTACCTATCCACATGCATATCTTGCTGCAGGTGATAAAGATGCTAAGGTAGCTGACAAGGGGAGCTTTGACGGTAGCACCTGGACTTGGGTATGGAATGGTCGGCCCCGGTCTCTAGTGAAGCACAAGATGAATTTCTGGAACTTATACAGTGCCTTCAAACGGCTCCCCATAAGACACAAATGCAGAACTTGTGGATGTGGATTAGCCCTGCAAGGAAGCTATATCAAACCTCAAAATTCTATAACAAACAGATGCACGATTTATGGTTAACTGCAGAAGCAAATATCGGTGCTAAATTGGCATGGAATAACATATCTCCTTGAAAATTCAGAGTTTTACCTGGAAATTGCTGCAGAGTCGAATACCAAAATTGGATAATTTGGAACACCGAGGAATGGTGTTGAGCTCTGTCCTCTGCCCAAATTGTGCATGTTAGAGTTAATTTGTCCCATACTGATTACAAACAGGAAAATGGACTAGTATATAACAATATGAGATGCTTACCTCTATCGCCTTGATACCTTGACTTTTAAGAGTGTAAGCCCGCATTCATCATATATTGTTCCACGCGCACACACATGCATGGGCCCGAGTCTGTTCTAAATTTCAACTTGGTATCAGAGCTTACTATGGTCTAACGACCGAAAAAAAGATCCATGTCCCATCTATAGACCTATCCACAAAACAGGGGGAAAAGAGTAGACCCAATAACACAAGCTACACAAAGGTCAAAATTGTTGATGTACCTAGAGCCTCTGAGGTTAATTGGGCTAACCCATATAATATAAATAATCAAGTCTCAACAGGGCATGCCCAGTTGGACTTGCGGGAGGTTGTTAGAGTTAATTTGTCCCATATCGATTACAAACAGGAAAATGGACTAGTATATAATAATATGAAATGCTTACCTCTATCGCCTTGGTACCTTGGCTTTTAAGAGTGTAAGCCCACATTCATCATATATTATCCCACGCACACACACATGCACGGTCCCGAACCTACCGGGTCGAGTTTGTTCCAAATTTCAACTGTACACAGTCTGCGGAAACTGTGCAACACTTGTTCATCTCCTGCCTAAAGCACATGAAGTATGGGTCAATATCTACCAGTGGCTTAAGATATATGGCCTGTGGCCACTGGAATTGTTGGGGAATCTGGAGCAATTCATGGGACTCTCGTCACCTCCATGGAAAAGGAAGATATGGAATGCATTGTGGCAACATATTACCTTGCACATATGGAAAGTTCGAAATGCCAAGCTCTTTGACAATGCAGAAAGGTCGGTACACGAGGTGACAGACTAAATAAAGCTTCAAATCTGATGGAATCTTAAGGTGAACGACTTATTGCTGCCTGCGATAAGCTTTGAGGAGTGGTGTATAATGCTTGAATTTTGCGTTGGGTAGAACAAAAGGAGAGGCGAACTAGCGAGGAAGATATGATGTATTCTTTTATTAGTTGACCCATTTGGTCAATTGACATTATCAAAAAAAAAGTTGCCAAATGTATCGATGCCGGTCAGTTTTATTCATTTACAAGCTTGTGGTAACATATAAAATTCAAATGTAAGAGACGCAAAGATCAATGCATGAGAGAATTAACTTAGATATTAAAAAATTACAAGTCTATGGTGTGTTACTTAATTATATCAATTACAAGAATGTGAAAGGCTATAAGACACCAACATATGGCACCCGAAACACACCAAATATACATTCACACACACATATCAATGTTGGTGTATGTGTGTGCTCATAAGATATGTGTGTATTTTAGGTGCTAAATGCGAGTGCCTTATAGCGTTCCTTTCCAATTATCGGACCAATCATATCCACCAAATTGCAAACTATAGTCTACGGACACACTGAAATGAAATCGCCTACAACCACTAGACAGGGAATTTTATGGGTTGGACAACTACTTATTGGACAATCCATTGAATATTAATGCAAGGGATCACACTAAATCGACACATAAATGAGTCACGTGACTCCTTCAACTTTAAAAGATGTGAAACCAAATCCGCTTTCTTGCTTTAACCAAATCCGCCTTCTTGCTTTAACCAAATCCGCCCATTTATGGTAATCGACGGGCAACGGTGAGTGTAGCCGCCGGAATCTGCAAGTTAAGCGACAGCGTGGATCTTAGAGATATGAGCTTTGCTAACTCCTTCTGCAGGCATCGATTCTCATCCGTTAGAGTTTTACAACAGTTTTTCAAGAATTTACAATCCACCTCTGTTTGAACCAGGTTTGTGTTGTGTGAAAAACATAGTATTTGAGAAAAAACGATACATTTTTTCAATTAATTTTTTTTAAATAAGATGAATGATCATCGTTTTGTACTGTACCCGCTATTCTGTTCTGGAACCAAATCTCGACTTGCCGAGGCACCAGCTCTTGCTTGATTGCTTCTGAGACTGAAACAGAGAATTGGGGTATATGAACTTTTTATGGGTTGGGATGAAGAGTTATTTGAGAAAAAAGAGCAAGAAGAAAGAAAAATTAATAGTGGACCGACGAGACCTTGTCAATCTCTGCCTCCTTGCTGCCGCCCGTCAATTTCCGCCGCCCATAGATTACCATAAATCGGAGGATCCCGTGGGATTCTACGAGAAAGTGAGACTCTTTTGCAAGTTTTTCACATGTGAGTTCTTTAAAATGATCGATTAATATGGTTCATCAGATTAAAATTCAATGAACAGGATGATTTATTTAGCATGATTACGGATTGTCCAACAAGTAATTGTCCAACACTTCAAAATTTCCATAGTTTCTGTTTTGAACCAAACAACAAACTAAAACATCATACTTGCCTCTTACCAAAAAAAAAATCATACTAATAATGCCATTCGGAATCAATAACTCTCTCTTTCTAGGACGAGACAACATCTTTAAATAAATAAGATATATAGAAACTATTCATAGGTGATTGATCTTGATCAAATCTCCTTTGCCAGCAACCTTTCCTATGGTCGATTGACAACAGAGTACAAATACCCGCGTCCAGTTTCAATAATGAAGCCCCATTCCTTCCATTAGTAAAATGTAAGGACATAGGACATTCACTCCTTTTATAAAAAAAAAGTAGAAATAGAAAGTATCCATAAGGTAATTGATCTTTATCAAATTTGCAGCAAAACATCCTATGTTCTTAAATGTTCGATTGATATCTACAAAATACAAATTCCTTCCATTAGCAAAATACAAGGACATAGGGTTTATTCAATAATAATGTGCAAAACCTATATTCATCAAATCCTCCCATGATCTTTCATCACCTAAATCCTCAAATATTCATGAGAACACCAATATCTTGACAAAACATAAAAGTACAGAGACTCATTTGAAGTTGTCATGTATGAGTATGCGATAGCATTCCGATTGCGTAATGGGGTCTGAAAAAACTGCAACTCATCACTGCTTGGTTCGTATTCTGCAATTTTTTTTTGAGGAAGTTATAATTTTATTAATAGAAAACGCGGTTGTACAGAGCTAGCCCCAAAAGTGAGCATAGCTGCAGAAAGTACAATCAGAGACCGAAGTCAATCCTAAGCTAGCGATACGCCGCGGATGCGCAGACTGCGCCGGGGGGTCTGATCAGGGGCCTTTGTCTTTTTCTTTGCTTTCATTTTTTTCGTTGGCCCCGGGGGTGGTTCTGGCACATTGTACCATTCGGGGAGTTCTTCCATTGTATCACCGTTGTTGAGACTGTCGCTGAGGGAGTAGCCTCCTTCCGAGGCTGAACTGAGCAGGTCCCTATCTGCGGCCCATAGCTCGCTGATTTTCCTGCCATCGTTGACGATCGGAATCTCGTACAGCGCTGCATCAGAGTAGTCTGAATTGTATTGTAGGTTGCATCGGGCGGGCGCCAGTGGTATAGGCTGCAGGGAGAAAGGGGCTGCCCGAGGGTCTAGCTTTGTAGGAGGGAGTGCCCTCGCTGCTTGATGGCTGGAATAAAATTCAGCATCTTCTTCAGATCCTGCTTCGACTATATCGGCCCAGCTCCGACTGTTTTTTGATTTTTCCGTGACTTCCAGAGGGGCTGCAGGGGTGGCCGGAATGGCCATGAGCATCTCCGTAATAGCTGGCGGAGCTGCCGCAGACTGCTGGTTGTCCTTGGATGCAGCAATGTCCGGTGGATTAGCTGGTGAGGATGCTGCTGTAATAGACGAAGCACCTGCCAGGTCCGCGGCTTGCGGCGTGTCCGCAGATGCATCAGCATCTCACTGTCTAAAAGCCGCGGCCTTTGGAGTATACCCGGCATTCTGGCATTCTGCATTCGGTGAACATAGGGGAGCAGCGGGCAGAGAGACTTCTGGTGTGCTCGGGGGTGCCTGCAATGGTGCTGTTATTCCATCCCCTTGCAGATCCAGAGTGTCCTGATGGTCATGTTGTAGGTCCAGCGTATCAGCTGGAATTTGCTGTGATAGCATGGTCATTCTGGCTTCCTCCAGCTCTATCAGGATTTTGAGGTACTGGTTGTGGACTTTGTTCGCCAGTTCTTGGTGCTCAATGGTACCAATCTGGACGGGAGCAGACTTGTCCGCAGCAGGGATCTTCCTCTTCCATCGAAATTGGGCCTTGGATGTTGCAAGAGAGGGCCAGGATTTGTTCCAATTATTCGGTTCTCCGTCATCTTCCGTAATGGTTACTGAAAAAGCTCCATTCGTTGTGTTCACTCGGATGGACTTTTGA
>JAOYMZ010061575.1:0-28909 GCA_025802335.1 Pinguicula primuliflora
GTGTGCGGGGGTGTGCTGGGGTGAGGGTGGTGTATATCAGTTTTGTTCTGGCCGAGGACATTGATTCGGCAGGATAGTGTAATATTCGGCAGGATACTGTTCGGCAGAGGAAAAAAACAATTATTCTCTCTCCTCACGCATCCATTCTTTTTTCTAGCTAAGTGTGTCAGCTAAAAATGTCAAAAAAATGTACCAATAGCATTACTCTTACCTGCACTCTAATGTAATAAGTGAATGTAAGGATTGATTGACAACAGTAAGATTAGAAGGGTTACATGGGAAAGCAAGAGCAGCTAGTATCCCTTCTCCAACTTCCATGTTTAGCTAATGCCTCTTCTTATTACCACCACCACCACCACCACCCTTTCTCTTGCCACCACCCTTTTTACCACCTTTCCTTTTTTTCCCTTTACTGGAAGAAGCATGACCGCCATCAGAATCAGGGACACGCGGTGCGGAAGGCCGTAAAAGATGCTTTACATCCAGTACACCATTTTTAAAATAACCTTCAGTTGATTTCAGGACTCTATCCTCCGTCCGAATTCTTTCTGGTAACTTGGTAGCTCCACGGCTGCTATAGCCTCCAAATCTTGCTATTTCTTCATTCTGACAATGATCAATACAAGAATGGTGTTTCAAGGTATCAATACATTGAACATATTAAATTTGACTGGAAATTAATGAATAGGGATGGAAACCTCTCGAAGTATTTTCTCTTCTCTATGCTTTTGGCTCTTCATAACCATTCGTGCAATGCTGAGAGGCAATTTTCGCTTCTTGGGAGGCTGTAAAATAAAGATAGCGCCGATAGATTTAACTATTTGTTCCTGAACTGTGGGATAGAATGGAAGAAATCACCTTTCCACCGAGAGAAACTATCTTCCGGTTTTCCATTTCCATCTTCTGTTTCCATGTCATATGGGTTGAACCTAATATGAAGCTAAGCATATGAGCATACACTATAATCACATTGACCACCCAAAACATTTATT
This sequence comes from Pinguicula primuliflora, assembly GCA_025802335.1. Classification (NCBI taxonomy): domain Eukaryota; kingdom Viridiplantae; phylum Streptophyta; class Magnoliopsida; order Lamiales; family Lentibulariaceae; genus Pinguicula; species Pinguicula primuliflora. Next base: position 993 of record JAOYMZ010061575.1, read on the forward strand.
TTAATGAACCCACGTAAAGCACTTGCTACACTTCCCATACGGGTTGAACCTTATGCGAAGCTACGCATATGAACATACAGCATAATCACACTGGCTACTAAAACATATATTGCAATAAATCCACGTAAAGCACTTGCCATACTTCCCATATCTTAGAAAAATAGAAAGTCATGGTAAGAGCACCTAACATAATGGTAAAAATGTGAGATGTGGGGCCAGAATCCAAACATGTGTTGTCGCATCAAATTTAACATGTCGATGTTAAAACCAACATAATCAAGCCCAGATATTTCACCATTCATACCAAATAGTCATTGAAACCTCAGTCCAGTAGAGAGAATGGATTATACCTAAATCCTGAATCTCCTTCAGGATGCTCTTGATGTTCATTTGTGGCACCTCCACATCTTCGGAAGAGGCCGATGATACTCCCTTGAACCCTTCCCTTTTCTTATGCATTTTTTCTCTTTCCTCAGCTACAAACATACAAAACCGTCAGATTCAGCAAATAAACAACACAGATTCGGTAACGAACCCGATTTCCATGGCGGAAGATATAGGGTTCCTTAGGGCAGTATAGTCTCACTCATTACTATACCCGAGCCTAAAGCTTATACATAATACACCAAATAAAATTAATTCCACGCAGACAACATTCCTAATAACCTCGAATAATCAGTCCCGTCCACAGTCTAGCAGCATAACACTATACGAGATAAACAATCAAACTTCAACATAGTCTCCAAATAAATAAACTAGGATAATACGATAAATATAGTCTTCATCTTCGACTTCACCTTAGCCACGATCAGGTATCGGCGGCTGTGACTCTGCAACAATAAATAAAACGAACACACAACAAACAAGTGAGCTAAAAAGCTCAGTAGGGATTTGTCATATAGGTGGCCCAAATTCATGCATGCTCAAAAATGTTAAATTCTATGATTAACATGCGCAGCCCAAAACCCATAGATGAAAAATAGCTTGAGTATTCTCTTTTATTGACAGAAGGCCGAGCCCATAACTTCGGCCCAGTTCACGCCTAAACTGTAGCAGCTCAAATCACCTAAATATAAAATAACTTGAAAACCCTTTCTCTTTAAAAGAAAGCCCAAGCTTTGATCACGGCCTATCTCTCATTTAAAAAAACTCCCAGCCCAACCTTTTTTCCCATCTTAAGTGCCCGCCAAAGAAAATATACATTACGGCCAACTCGGGCATTCTATATAAAACTCATTTCGCAAGCCCACCAAATTTTTTCTAACAGCCCGACTTTCTTCATGTAGAAACAAAGAAACGGTTTTAATGAGTAGTCTTTTGAAAATACAATCCCACAGTTTTAAGCTTTTGTACAGGTAACACACTTTCCTGCACAAATTTTGCACTCCTCACCCGCAAGCAAACATGGAGCATCAACCCCCTATTCATTCAACACAGACGCTATCAAAACCAGCACAGTAACAAAGAATTTAAAGTACGAGCAAATATTCATCCAATGTCCAAGAAAACACACGGTGATTTCATTCGAGAAACCACCGCACATATTCAGCAAATTTAGACCTCCTACCAACCTAGACGCAGACATTAAACTTTACTCTACATGCAACAATTCTGAATCCAAACAGGCATCCAGTTAGATCATCAACAGCTCACAATTTTCAGCAAAATCAGATTCGCAAAATAGCCACACATGTCAGTTTTAGAGCCACACGGGTCTCTATTCATTTGAGCCACACAGGTGTCTATTTGTTTGAGCCACACAGGTCTCAAAATGCCCGAGCCACACAGGTCTCAAAGTTCCCCTTCAAACATCCACCCAACCTCCTCATCTCCAATCCACCACATTATGCAAATGATTTTGAAAAGGGATGAAGTGTATTTTAAAGCTATTTGAAAGACGGAAACATTTTTAGCAAAGCATAAAAATTTGATTCACAAGGTTATGTTTATTGCCAAAGAAACTCAAGGACCGTAGGTTTTCAAAAGTATGAATCAGTCACCCCAGGTCGCCCTCCCCTAATTCAGATACGGTGACAAAAAAATAGCAAGAATATAAATCAAGTATTACGGTTGTGAGGCATTAAAATCAGGCATTTTAAATAGCGCTGGCCGTGCAGTGCAAGTTTCAAACTATGGGATGAGCAACCACAAATTCTACCCATCAGCAGAACATCAACACCCTGAATAAACAGATACATTCAATGAATCAACCATATCAGAATCCAATAAAACACCCAAAACGCATACGTTCACCCAACCCGCATGTCACAAAACACATATAAAACATGCTCATCGTTTTTACCGAAACAACCAACCCCAACCCACACCTATAGCCCCAAATCACCAACCTTCTCCAAATCTTAGGCTTCTTCCCCTTCAATTTGCTTCCTTCCAGCCCTTATGTCCCTACTCCAGCGCAAGGTAGGGTTAGATCTCTTGAGCAGTCGATTTGCGCACTTATGAGTTCTGAGGTATGAAATACAATTATTTTAGAGAAATGCGATCGAATTGGTGTGAGAACGAAAATAATCCTGATCCTCGTAATTTTATTTTAGTAGTGAGGCAATTTGGTCATTTTGTTCATTTTCGGTTTAAATTTCGATTTGGTTGTATAGCACTGCTCACTATTTTATGCTCCAGCACCCAACGACTCGTATAAAATACCATAAATTTCTATTCATGGTCAATTCGACAACTAGGATTAAAACAGATTTAAAAAAATGTTCACGAGTTATCTGTATCAATTTGATGTTGGTTAGAATTGGACTCACGATTTGTTATAATTAATAAATATTGAAACCCTTGAACATTTCTATTTTTCATAAACTCCCGACGGGATTACCCAAAGAAAGGAGAAATTACCTTCTTTGATTTGGTTGAAATAGGATCAAGATCACACTTATAAGTGTAAAGTCTCTTTCTTTCACTCACCTTGTACAAAATGGAGGCACAGATGAGTTGTAATCAATTACTTGGAAATAAACACAGAATAGAGATGTGGTGAAAGGCAATGTATATGGAATGACCGAATCTCAATTTGTGGAAAGCTTTCATTGGCTTCCGTACACTGGATGAGACTTCGCTTTTTTATCGTCTTTTGTTGAATATTCACAAATTAGAACTGACCCTCAAGTTCGATTTTTAAGCTTCCGATTTTTTTTTAATTATAACAGATCGTGGGTTCAATTTAGAGCGGGTTATAACTCGCTCTGAATTAATACTTATAACCCACAAATATTTTTTAAAATCTGTTTCAATTCTGGCTGTCAGATTAAATCCAACGTCAGAAATAGAAATCTGATTATAAGGCATTTTAAACTGGACCTTAGATGTTAGAATAGAAAAAACTCGTATCAAATATCCCTTTCCCCCTCAGAAATTTGGGAGGGAATATAAGTTTATGGGCTTTCCCCCCTTTTTTAAAATAAAGTTGGAGTCCAACCTTAATTGCTGCAATTGGTGGAGTGGCCCATTACTTAGATTCGGCCCGGAGATTATTAAATAAGAACTTTGGTTTGATTACTCCATAACTTAATTCGTTGCATGGCCCAATTAAATATAATTTACTCGGGATGGTGAAAGTAAAAAGTCTAAATTTGAAATTTTACATTACTTACATATTCAAATAAAGTTGAGCAGGGCAAAACAAATGTATTTACTGCACCAAAATTCCCTTCCGTTCCGACCAGCAAACTCCTTTAAATAATGCTGAAATGCCAATCTCTGGAGTCTGGCCTCTTCTGCCCCATCTCCTCTAATTCCCAATTTGTTGATTTGTCTGCGCTTGTCGGACTTCAATTATATTTTGCTGGAGCAACTTGTAATTATCGTGGGCCCACTATTTATATGCCTGCCCAATTTCATTTTAAAGCTCATGTGCTTTTTTATTTATTGTTGCTTAATTTTATTCGTGATGGTAATTGTTTTTTTGGATAAGTGAGATTTTATATATGTATAAGTGTTTTACATATTTACAAAATCCAGATGAATGGGCTCCCTTCTTAGGTTAAGCTATACAATGCATTACATTCTTAATCCATTCACCTAGGCCCACGTGATGGCCCAATTTCAGGTTGGCACGCAGGATTAACCAAGTTTGCAGCTGAACTTGTGTGATAGCTCCTTCTTCATTTGGAATATCCTGTCTGAATATAGCCGCATTTCGTAATTTCCAGATTGCCCAAGCAATTTGTTGCCAGATTAACGTCCAGTGCTTTCGCATTGCCATTGGGAACGTTGGATTCTTGTGCAGATTTATTAGTTCCTTCCAATTTTGTGGCAATTGAAGCTTTATCGTCATCCAGTCGAAGCCCTTCCTCCAGATGTTCTTCGCTATTTCGCACTGCAGGAACAGATGTTCAACTAAAAGAGGAAGTGAAACGACCGCACAATCCCATCTCTTCGAAGCTGTATCGTGATGCTGATTGTGAAATGGCAGTGTAAAAATAATTTCTGAGTCAGATTATAGATTTTGATTTGATTAGGACATTAATCCAAAAAAGAGATGTTGGTTTATTTCTTTATACTAAAAGAGGAAGTGAAATGACCGCACAATTCCATCTCTTCGAAAATTTGTGTCGTTTTGTTTCTTTTTCCCTCCCACATGAATTTGCGCGTTTTTTTTTTATATTTTTGAATATTATATTATTATTTTAATAAACTTTTTACTTTTACTACAAACAGAAATATTTGCGAACCATTTATCGTTTGACGAAATGGAGGTCGCCATAATGATCAGCGCGTTGTTCGCTTCCATATGAGATGCGACTTCGTATAATTTCGACGTATTTATAATTAACTTATTTTTCTTTTTTAATAATTCAGGCTAAAATGATATAATTTTCCTGCAGAGCATGTGGTCACGCGCGAGCCACATTTTGCATTTTTATGGTTGTTGTGGCTTTAAGGCACGGGTCATATGCTAGTAATATATAAATACGGGTCAGTATGTCATGCACAGCCTTATTGTGCACAGCCCGTGTACAACTCATCTGTGTCACCACTCATCGTCAAAATTGGTTACACTATTGGAATGTCCATGTATAAGAAATCAAAAGCCACATGTTGCGACACGGTCTCAGAGACTTCGTCGTCGGAAATTTCTAAAACTTTATTAAGGAATACTTAACCTAAGGAGAAAGGATTTTAGAAATTTTCGACGTTGAAGTCGCCGGAATTGCACTGAAACATATGACTTTTGATCTCCTATGCATGAGTTTTCCGATGTTGCAACCAATTTTTACGACAGGTGGTGGCACAAATGAATTGTGCATGAGATGTGCACAGTAGGACTGTGCACAGGATCCTGATAATAGAAATATATACACACTTCCAATTTTAGCAAATACCGTCGTCCCAGATCGAAATTGGTTACCATGTTAGAAAATCGTATATATATTACATCAAAGGCCTCATACTTTGGCGCATTTTCAATAAATCACTTATTATTTCATCCACTTTTTACTCTTATATTAATTAGTTCTTTATTAGAGTTTGGAAGATTATAAAAGTATTAGACTTTTAATATAATATATATAAGTTTCTAACATTATGACCAAATTTGGCAATAAACATTGAAACTATCAAAAATTGGAATAATGTATTTACTTATATATTTATTTATAAGTGTAAAACCCGAAAAATAATTTTAAATTATAAAACTATTAACCCAATTATGAGAAATTAAAATAATTAATATTTGGCACAAAAATCGAAAAATGATTGATTTATATGCAGTAATGCTATATATACTTGGCTATGTTTAGCAAATTTAACTGATAAGGTGACTGATAACTGATAAGGTAACTGATGACTGATAAGGTAACTGGTGACTAATAAGATGACTGATGAGGTAACTGATAAGCTGACCTGATATGGTGGCTGATTTGATTAGATTTATTTCGTAAATTTATCTGATGAGGTGACAGATTTTCGTAAAATGACATAAAAGATATTATTTTATATTTTTAATGTATTTTTTTAATAATATTCTGTATCACAATTTTTATTAAATAAAAAATATTTTTAGCTTTAATAGTTCTAATTTATTGTTTAAATCCCTGTTTGAGAAGTGGGTCGCCTAAGCCGCTTAGGTGCTGCCTAAGTGCTAGTATATTGCCCTCCGTCTTGCCCGAATTATCGCTTAGGTTGCTTAAAAACTCGCTTAGGCGGGCGACTAGGCCGCTTAGGCACTGAACGGGTCCTAGTCGCTCAGGGTCCGCCTAGCGCTTTCTCGAACACTTATTTAAATAAATAGTTATTATTTTAAATATTAAAAACAAAGTTGAGAACAATGAGGTTAAATAATTTATGGTAGAGATGTGTAGCTGTATAAAGTTAACGGTAAAATTAGAATGAAAAACTTATAAGTCATCTTATTTTTTAATCAGGTTGAAAAAATTTCTTTTCAAATCTGCCATCATATAAGGCAGAAGGTGGGCGTTCACATAACATACTTATTTTGTCAAAATGACTTATAATGTCTAACATTATTCATTTATACGTCGTGTCCCGTGTACACTTGGACCAACAATTGAATAACAAATGCCATTTTGGAAGGGTGCGACAATTTCAGATAGTCGCCTCCTGAATCGCTTGAGAAATTCCAATTGATAAAGCCTTTCTAATGTCCATCTCTACCGTTTCGATCACCGCCAACGACGGGTATATCTCTCGCCATAGGATCTACAACAACAATCTACTGGACGTTGCTGCAGACTTAGGTCCAGCCTTCTTAGCCGTGGTTGAGATAGACACCAAACGTAAATCTATGGATATAGCAGTCGACGCAATTGTGAAGTATGCACTGAGAATCTCGGCCAGAAATGTGACATGAGAAGTATGCGCTGAGAAGTATGCTCTTCGAACCAGGAGTACGGGCCTAAGTCTGATGCGTTGAGGAAGGAAATCCATGAGAAAATTGAAAAGTACAGGGAGGAAATGCATGTAAAGTTGAAAGCATTTGATGCAAGGAATGGTGCTTTGGATAAGTTCTTAGATGACTTGCAAACAAAGGTTTTACTATCTAAGGATGAGTTTGGAGAATTCTTTGATGAATTCAAGAAGGCCAGAAAAAATGCTGGCACTAATGCAGGCGATTTGACAGTGGATGATGTTATTTGTTATGCAAGGCATATTGCGGAGAAAGAGATTCAGAAACATTCCGCTGATGGTTTAGGTACGGTGGATTATGCATTGGCATTTGGAGGTGGGAGGATTGTGAAGCATTTAGAGCTATTTGGTGTAAGTGGAGGGTGCTTAACAGGAACAAGGTTAGTGCTGAAGCTGAGAAAATGATTAGGCCAAGCTTTAGAGATCCTGGTCAATGTTTTCCTCTCAAAGGTACTAGTGGATTTGTTGAGATCAAGCTTAGAACACCCATTGTACCAGAAGCCGTTACTCTGGAGCATGTAGCAAAGAGTGTGGCATTTGATAGATCCAGTGCACCCCAGCACTGTCGGGTTTATGGATGGCTTCAAGGACAAGTTCTGAATGATGTGGAGGATGATATCAAGAAGATGTTCACACTGACCGAATTCACATATGACATTTAAATGGAGTTACCTCCTCTTAATGTTGTGGACTCTATAATGCTTGACATTGTGTCCAACCACGATAGTGCTTCTCACACGTGCATCTATCGATTGAGAGTACACGGTTCTGAACCAAATTCTATTCTCGCATCCAAAATGCAGTTGTGATTGGTATTCTGCTTATATGTGTAAATCTGGTAGATGTTAGTTGTTGTGTGTGGTATGACCGGTGTAGACCTGTTCTATCTTGTGATCTACTTCATTTTTGCCAACAGGATGATGCATTTGTAATCAGGTAGACTTGGAGGGGTCTGGTGTAAATAGGATGATGCATTTCTGTGTCCCTGAAAGAGATAAAGATGATGATTTCTTCAAGGACTGTAAAGTTGGATTTGGAGACATTACCGACTTGGTTAGAAAGGCTGTTAGATCTGCTGAAGTGGAACAAAGAGCAGCCAATGCGTCTGAGGAAGCTATAAGAGCAGTTGGTGATGACGCTGCCAAAGTGGTTAAGACTGCTGCATTGGAGGTTAGCATTCGTATGCTTCATACTTTGCCATGTCTTACGTGTTCTTTCAAATGCTTCGTGTCTCCTTTAATTTAGGAATACTCTAAGTCAAACGCTGAAGATGTTGCAATCACTACTGCTTCAAATGTCGCATTTATTGTTACAGATGTCGTTACTGATGTTGGTCTTCAAAGGTTTCATCAATATTCCTTGTTAAGATTCATTGTTAGTGATCTACATGGACTAATATTTCTCTTTGTGTGTAATTGTTCTGGATTTATTAATGTTCCCAGTACATACTCATTTCACCGTTTATTTGTTTTGTAGGAAGTCTGACGGAAATTTAGGAAATCCAAGGCGCGTAGAGCCACAAACTAATGAAGATGCCGCTACCCCATCCTTGAGGCGTATCAAAAGAGAATCTGTAGCTACAGCTACACCTATTATTTATGATCGTGGGTACTTGCCATAAGCTTAGATGATCTTGTGTCTCCATTTTTGTTTCTCATTCATAATACTGACATTTGTTTATGCCAGGGAACTTTGGCTCTGTATTTATTATCACCTTCGAACTAGGGGTGTCCATAAATTTCCACAGGTACCGGTAAAACCGGTGCTGGCACCAGAACCGGTATCGGTACCCGGTACCACCCGGGTAGTGGTACTGGTGCCGGTACGCCTACCCCGGAGAACCGGAACCACCGGTACCGATTTTATCACCGGTAAACAGGTACCGGCTTAATTAAAAAAAATTATTATTACTATACTAAACTCAATATGTATTCGACCGTCTGTATAATATATTCATTTTCAATCTTTCATTTCTCATTCTGAGTTTCTCAAACCCTCGCTCGTCCCGCTCGTCCGCCGTCACTCGCCCCTCGGTCTCGCAAGTCGCAACCTGTCCGCCGTCACGACCCAACCATGGGGGACCCCATAAGAGATTGAACCCTAGACGTAGATCAGGACCAACACGGGTCACTGCCAGCGCGTACCCTTTGCTGATGGTGCCGTGATCACCCTATTTGGCTGCCATTATCCCACCGACGAGGATCTGGGAAATCAACATCTGGATGATCCAGACTGGATCCGGCCTGAGTGGAACAGGAGCCTCCTGCCGATTTGGTCAAGGATTACGTGATGACGTTGCGGCTAACCACGACACGCTCTCCCCAGAACCGATGGTGAGGAAGAGGATGGGGGCGTAGAAGGCGATACTTTGATTCCAGTTATTTGCTAGAAGAATGGGATCAGGACGGACATCGCGGTTTGTGGCATGTATTTCCTCTGCATCATATTTCTCAAAGGGTGTTTGATGGATTTCAAAGCATAGCTCGCTTCCACGAGATCGTCGAGTTACATCTTGTAACTCCTTGGATCTTCTGCAAAACGCTCTTCGCCCTTCCGCGATCCTCCCAGTTTTGGATAAGGCTATTTGGAGTGTCTGGTACGGCATTGACAGCACGAACGATATTTTGTAGAAGGCGAGCATCACTATTACGAAAAACTCTCTCTGTGGAAATACAAAACAAAGTCAATTGAACCAAATCAATCAATGGCCCAGTTTTTGATCATATCAATGAGCAGAAGAGGAGTATACTGAAGTTCCCGACTTCTCTCCTGCGTGAACTCATCTTTTCAACTTCCTCCGTTCAAGGGGATGAAACGGTGTAGAATCTTAGGCCCTTCCTCGCTCATTGATCTCATCAAAACCAGGGCCATGGTGATTGATTTGGTTTGATCGATTTTGTTTTATATTTCTGCAGAGAGTTTTTCGTAACAATGATGCTCACCTTCGGCTTCTACAAAATGTTGTTGAGAGAGTTAAAAGGATAAAGTACCAATCATTCTATCTTGTTACATTTTCGTAATTTTAAGTTTCTGTTGGGAGGTTTTATAATTTATACGCTACTCTTTTGGAATGAGAAAATTAATTCAACTGTTCCCTTCTATTTATTTGCAAAGATGTTTGCCAGGCCATTTGTTGGTGAGATGGCTGGGCATAGTGGTTCTATCTCCTGCATGTCCAAGAACCCTGATCGTATAACAGGATTGTTCTCCGGTTTTATGGATAGAGGTATTTATACAATTTTATTGGCTTTTCTTTCTTATTTTCTGTACAAAACACTTCTAGTTTGATAGGAGATGATCAAGTAACGCTCGGTGGATATTTATAAAAAATAGAATATAACTTCAATGGGAGAACCATCATTCATTTCTCAAATGCACCCATAATGAGTTATGCTCGTTATGATGATTTTATTTTGCTTAAGTTATCATCATTTAGAGTATGAAGTTTGGAGATTCTTGCATTGTATTGCATGACGTGAGACCTAAAACTTTTGTTACTTTGTTTGTTTTTGTAGATATCTGTCTTTGGGATTTAGCCACCATGTAATAAGAGTGAAATTAATTGTGATTTACTTATGGTGTTTTTCTGTTGGTTAGTATAAAAAGCATCCAACTCTTTCATTGTGTTGTGGCTTTTATAATTGTAATGGCAATAGGTGGACTGTTCACCAGTTTCCCAGTCTGGCAGTATCTATGGACGGTCGTATTCTTGTGTCTGTGTGGGAATGATTCCACGTAAGACCCTTCCTCTTCTGTAATTTGGAATTATTAGTTGCTTATATATGGAATGTACCCAACCTTAATCTAATGGAACTGGATAAGCCATCTAATGATAAAGCCTAGGTTACCAGTAGATCTTTGATTCTTCTTTCTTTTATCTACATTCTGATATCGCACTTATGTTTTGTTTCTGTACAAATTCATTTATTCTTGCATTTCTGACAGCCACGTGCGGTCTATGTTGGAAACACTGTGTTCTGGTAAATGTAGTTTTCTTCTAAGTTGTGTTTTACAATGACTATAATTTGATTTAATTTTCCTTTCTATTTATAGGTTTGATAACCACCTGTTGTTCTGACCATAGTTGTCAAAACGGGATACAAATCGTAAATCGGAATTGTTAATTTGTGAATCGTGAATCGAATCGTATCGTAAATCGTAAGATTCATTGATAATTTCATAAAAGATAAAATAAATACTTTTAAATAGAAAATTATATATAGAAAAATATATCCGAATGACAATATATTTTTAAAATATATAAAAATAACAAAATTTACATCTATATTATATGATAAAACAAACGAGCAATAAAATATAAGAAACAGAAAATAAACTAGCATTAAATTATAATATTAAAAAACAAAAATAAATAAAACCTTTCGCAATATATATATATATATATTGTGTAATATAAAAAGAAAAAAAACACTTTGCTTCTCCCGAGGCACTTCGTCTTCTCCAAGTGCCAAACCAAAACCAGTGTATGAATTTTTTGTCAAATTGTACCTTCTCCTCTTCGCAAATTCCCTCCGCAAATCCTAAACACTCTCTGCAAATTTTCCGTGCTTCCTCTTTGTAATGTTTACCCATCGAAAACCCAGATACTAAAGAAAAAAGGATCGTGCGATTTCGCGATTCGTATCATTTTCCGATATGAATTGCGATTTTCTCCGATCCAACACTGAAAATCCACATGAACGATTTCTATCTGCGATTCAGATCGTTCTGAGCATTTTTTGTATCGAATCGCACGATTCAAATCGCGAATCGTGCGATTTCGATAACTATGGTTCTGACTATGACTTCATATTTCAGGGCCTTTGATCACCGATGGGAAGGCAATCATTTTGCCACAGCTGGAGCTAAATTAGATATATGGGACTGCGACAGTGTTTTATTGGCTGAATTATTTTCTCCCTGCACTTTGGAGATCATGAAGTTCAGATATTTTTCTTTTTCTTCTCCTGATTCTGATCTGAGCCAGTTAACAGCTATGAAATGGGAACATATACTTTTGTATCTGTGCTATTTAATCCAAAAGACCCAAATATAATGGCTACATCTCTAAGGTGTGCTATTAATTTGGATCTTGTATCTCGCAGAACTTTTGCATTACTTATTGTGTGTTTATCTGCAATACATTCTGCAACTATATGCCACACCTCATGTTCATGACCGTTCCACATTTTTTACTATGCCTGTACTATTACGCTTATAGTGAATTTGAATTACCTCTCCAATTGAGTGTATATGTAATTCTCCATTTTATTTAATAGTTCATATAGTTATTCATCTGTTCAATTTTTGCATTGTAGTGACGGAAGCATTGCGATATATGATATAAGTTTGTCCTCCCCCACGATAAAATTGACTAAGAGGGTCTATTCTGCAATCAGTTTATATAATGATGCTACCACAATATCTGCTGGCTCCTATACATTTGTGATATTTAATTATACATATTATGACCTATTTATGTCTTAAGTTACAGTAACTAAAAGAGTACAGTGTATTTATTTTTTGGAATTATAGAACAAAGTGATTCACGAACGTCTTAACTTGTATGCTTTTCTCTGCAGACAAAATCTAATTCCATTGCATGGAAGCTCATGGGGACTATGAACTTTACAGCTGTAAGCCAAGCTCTAGGTTTAGTTTACTTATTTTTTTTCTGTATCTGTTTTAGATACTTGATCAAATACCTGGAAATGCCTTACTATAAGCTCTGAAATTTCCAGAGCCACATGTAATGGCAGCAAAAGGTTTACATGCCCTAACTATGCTACTATTGAAGCACGTTTTGTTACCTACTGATTCTGCATATATATTTTTTAATCATGGATATCGAGGTAGGGACTTCCATGAAATTTTTTTATGCTGATTTGAGTGACTATTAATTACGTAAGGTTTTTATCTTGTGGCTCTTGAAAAGTTGAAAATTTTCAAAACACATGGTATAAGAAGAGTCTTCCATTTTTTTCGTTATAAAACATTCATGTTCTCTACTTTTGATAACTTTTTGAACTTATTATTTTTGTATCTTTAACATTTATCTATTGCATTGGTAAATCTACCAACCAACTAAATGTATCCTACCATTGAATGTTGTATTGATGTATCAATGCACTTGTTAATACATGCCAACGAAGACAACAGTTATAGTTCTGATGCTAAGAAATTGAAGAAAGCAAGTTGCGTGCATAAGGGACATGGTTCTTCCGTGTAAGACCATTGCTAGTGCTTCTTTTGTTTTGGATTTCCGGTCCTGTTTGTTTGAAGAATCTTTTTTAGTTAATTATTTGTTTACATTTACAGTATGAATATTGATTATTCATTGATTGGTAATAAATTGGTAACTGGATCTATTGATAGGACTGAGTTTTCTTTTTTTTGGATTGTCTCGTCCTTTTTGCTTTAAGAACCTTCTTTTTGAACCTAGCTTCATCCTCATTCTTTATGGTTAGTTCTTTTGTTCATTTCCTCTTAAGTGGAGGCTTTATGTGTGTTGTGCGACATCGATATCGTCCACTAACGAATGCATTAATTATGTAGATAGGAACATTCAAGCATAATACTAAACACAGTCGAGACATGTATCATTCTAGGAGAATGAAAAGGTCTTGGAATCAATTGAGTTCATTTCCAGCATTATTTCCATTTCAAAGTTCGATCAAAGATGTTCCATTTAATTTGTTTTATATGGATGCGAGGTTTTCTGTGTCAGATTTACTAGTGCATGCAAGTATATTGTATCTGGTAGTGCAGATAGCAACATTCGCCTATAGAAGACTATAGCGTCCGAACAATTGGGAGTGGTATAAATCTCTATTTCTGCACCTGTATTCATTTTATTGTTATTCTCTTCATTATTTGTGAAGAAGGCGTAAATGGTGATAACTTTAAAATCTAAGGACATGCTAGTAGGATTGGAAATGAGTTAAATTTACAAAATGCGGGAAGCATTATTGACTGAATCCGAGCTACCTTTGCAGCTGATGTCACGAGAGCGTAGAAAGTATGAATATCATGAGGATCTGAAGGAAAGTTACAGCCATCATGAATATTAAACGCATAGCCAGGTATGCCAGACTTACTACATAGTCCATGAGGATCTATTTTATGTGCCAGATGACTGGCTTAGTTTTTTAGTAGTCGAAACTCAACACAACATCCTCTTTGAAATATTTCTACCTCAATTTCCGCAAACTCCCTATGTTGGTTAGGTTTTCTTCATATGTACTTCAAGATTATAACTAAGAATGTCAATAAATGATGGAATTTCAGGCACGGGCACTCGACGAGGAAGAGGAAGTTTGAGAAAGTGGAAGATGAAGTAAATATCACTGAAAATGTTGATGAAAATGTCTGAGAGGATCTTATATCCTATTCATAGGTTGGTACTTTTCAGAAGGGAAAGTTTATTTGCATGATGTTATTTGATTCATGGCAAAACTGATAATAGTCCTTATTGTAAATTAAATATTAGGTCATTAATATGATTCGTGCTTAATGATCATAGTACCAGTTTGAACCAATTCATTAAGCACGAATCATAGTAATAATCTAATATTTCATTTACAATGCGGACTATTATCAATTTTGCAAATGAATCAAAAGACATCATGCAAATAAACTTCCCTTTTTGAAAAGTACAACATATGAATAAGATATAAGATCCTCTCAAACATTTTTATCGGCATTTTCAGTGATATTTATTTCATCTTCCACTTTCTCAAGCTTCCTCGAATGCGTGTGCCTGAGATTCCGTCATTTATTGACATTCTCAGTTATAATCTTGAAGTACAGATGAAGAAAATTTAACCAACATAGGGGGTTTGCGGAAATTGAGATAGAAATATTTCAAAAAGGATGTAGTGAACTTCGACTACTAAAAAACTAAGCCAGTCATCTGGCACATAAAACAGATGACTGTAAGTAAGTCTGGCATACCTGGCTATGTCTGGAAGATGACTGTAACATTGCTTCAGATCCTCATGATATTCATGCTTTCTACGCTCTCGTGACATCAGCTGCAAAGGTAGCTCGGATTCAGTCAATAACGTTTCCAACATTTTGTAAATTTAGCTCAATTCCAATCCTACTAGCATGGCCTTCGGTTTTAGAGTTATCACCATTTACGCCTTCTTGTAGAAATAGAGATTTATAGCACTCCCAATTGTGACGCTCTAGTCTTCCATAGGCAAACGTTGCTATCTGCACTACCAGATACAATATACTTGCCTGCGCTAGTGAATCTGACACAGAAAACCTTGCATCCATATTTTGATCGAACTTTGAAATGGAAATAAGGCTGGAAATGAACTCAATTGATTCCAAGCCAGTTTCATTCTCCTAGAATGATACATGTCTCGACTATGTTCAGCATTATGCTTGAATATTCCTATCTAAATAATTAATGTATTGTTAGTGGACGATATCGATGTCGCACAACAGACATATAGGCTCCACTTAAAAGGAAATGAACAAAAAAACTAACCATAAAGAATGAGGATGAAGCCAAAAGAAGGTTCTTAAAGCAAAAAGGATTGGACAATCCAAAAAAAGAAAACTCAGTCTTATCAATAGATCCAGTTACCAATTCATTACCAATCAGCGAGTAATCAATATTCATACTGTAAATGTAAACGAATAATTAACTAAAAAGGATTCTTTAAGCTAACAGGACTGGAAATCCAAAACAAAAGAAGCACTAGCAATGGTCTTACATAGCAGAACCATGTCCCTTATGCACTCAACTTGCTTTCTTCAATTTCCTAGCATCATAACTATAACAATTGTTGTCTTCGTTGGCCTGTATTAACAAGTGCATTGATACACCAATATAACATTCAATGGTAGGATGCATTCGGTTGGTTGGTAGATTTATCTACGCAATAAATAAATGTTAAAGATATTAAAATAATAAGGTTAAGAAGTTATCAAAAGTAGAGAGCACGAATGTTTTATAACGAAGAAGATGGAAGACTCTACTTGTACCAAGTGTTTTGAAAATTTTCAACTTTTCAAGAGCCACAAGATAAAGACCTTACCTAATTAATAATCACTCATAAATCAGCATAAAAGTTTTTCATGGAAGTCCCTACCTTGATGTCCATGATTAAAAAATATATATACAGAACCAGTAGATAACAAAACGTACTTCAATAGTAGCATAGTTAGGGCATGTAAACCTTTTGCTGCCATTACATGTGCCTCTGGAAATTCCAGAGCTTATACTAAGGCGTTTCCAGATATTTGATCAAGCATCTAAACCAGATATGAAAAAAAATAAGTAAACTAACCTAGAGCTTGTCTTACAACTATAAAGTTCATAGTCCCCATGAGTTTCCATGCAATGGAATTAAATTTTGTCTGCAGAGAAAAGCATAAAAGTTAAGACATTCGTGAATCACTTTGTTCTACAATTCCAAAAAATAAATGCACTGTACTATTTTAGTTAATATAACTTAAGACATAAATTGGGCATAATATGTATAATTAAATATTACAAATGTATCAGAGTCAGCAGATATTGTGTTAGCATCATTATATAAATTGATTAAATTCACTAGAGGATGAAGTGATTGCAGAACAGACCCTCTTAGTCACTTTTATCGTTGGGAGGGCAATCTTATATCAAATATCGCAATGCTTGCATCCCTGCAGTGCAAAAATTGAAAAGATGAATAACTGTATGAACTCTCAAAGAATGGTAGTAAATGGTGCATTATATATACACTTAAGAGGTAATTCAAATTCACTATAAGCTTAATAGTACAGGCACAGTGGAGAATGTGGAACGCTCATGAACATAGCAAAATTTTTCGGTGACACTTGCCTTATGAGTGAGAGTATTCAGGCTTCTTCTGACATTCAGCATAGTGGAGATGTTGTCAGAAGAAGTGACTCTAAATTTTGCTTTGTCATTCCGGCTCATGGTGATTCTGAGCTTGACAGCGATATATTGGGTTCTGATGATGACGTTGGTTCTAATTATGGAAGTGAGAATATGGGAAATAATAAAAGTAATTGTGAAAATGCAGGAGCTAACAGCCAGATTGAGTCCTCACCCAACCACATTAGAGCACGTTTAATGGATGGTTGTGACATCATAGAAACTGTCAACAATGTCAATGTTATTGACAGAGCAGTTGAACATGGATGCTATGTTGTTGCTGCTTCTGATCCAACAGGCCAAGTAGGTATTGCGGTTGACGTCAATATTTGTTGTGGATTTATTAACACCTGAAGGGCCTGTTTTTAAAGATAAATCATTTAGCGAGTTGAAGAAAATCAAGAATTTTAATATTAGTGATTATGTGGTCTGTGGCTCTTGGGTAGGTATAGTTGAGAAAGTATTTGATAATGTGACTGTTCGGCTTGAAGATGGTTTCATCTGTGAGGTTGGAGATGGCTTCCCTTTTATACCAATCGAAAACACCATAATGGCAAGGGGAGTTCCATATTATCCTGGTCAACACGTGATCACAAACAAAGGAAAAGGAATGGTGACCAAAGTTGCTATTGGAAAAGTGAGGATTTACTGGATTGATTCTGTTCCATATGGGGAGCTCTCTCATACCTTGCCAGCTGAAGAGCAGAGTCCTGAGGATTTAATTAAAGCTGTTGTCGTGGTATACACATGCAAATTGGCGGTTGGGGTACCGGTGCTTACTTTCACGTTTCATCATCTGACAAACAAGAGTTCTGTCATTCTGCTATGGACGAGCCTGAATCTGCTATGAAGGATAAGAAAGGTCTAGAGATTTTTGAAATAGCACTTCAAATAATCAATATTAGAACACAAGTTGATGTTGTTTGGCAAAATGGCAAAATGGAACGCAGCGTGCCTTCTACATCTTTAGTTCCTATTAAAAGTTTGGAAGACTATGAATTTTTTCCGGAACAGTATGTTATGGAGAAAGCTACGGATAATAATGATACTGTTGACACTAAGCATGTTGGGGTTGTGCGGAGTGTTAATGCAAAGGACCACACAGCTTGCGTTCGCTGGTTGAAGGCAGTTGCCCCTAAAGGCAGCTGCGCAGCACCAATGGTTCTGGGCGAATATCAAGCTGAACATCAGTATAGGCGACAAAGTTTTATTCTGGTGCACAAGTTGGCTAGGTGACCGAAGCCTGGCTGAACTTTTCCCCGAGTTATATCGTTTATCTGACCACCGGAAAAGTTCAGCCAGCTTGAGGATTTAAAGGAAATCGGTCTTTCAGCAAAGCAGGTAACTCTCTAAATTTCGATGCTCCATCTCCAACACTGCCATCAAACATTAATTCTTTCTCCACTTAGATATGCTGTTTTTTTTCTTATACAGATCCAAGGCATGATAAAAGATGTGGCGGCAGATCTTTTTAATTAGACCGTCCGCCTGCTCTTGTCATAGTAAAAAAATTCCTGCCAGCCCTATTATCCAACTGAGCCCGTACGGTTTGACATTAGAAATACCTATTCATGTATATAAGCAGCAGCCCTCAGTAGTCTGGCGGAAATACTCTAGGGCGGGTCCGGCCTTTTGCTTGGGCCCATTTTTCCCCAGCCCAAGAGTAGTTATGGGTACGCCCTTAGTATTAGTCACACAATGTGAAGTAAGCTCGGGCCTATTTTTCCCCGGCCCAATAGTAGATATGGGTCCGCCTTAGTCGTAGTGACACAATGTGAAGCACAGTGACCTGCCTTTCCATATGATGGCAGGGTGATTGAGTAATGATCAAATCTGGATGACATGATTAACACTAAGACTATTTGGTTAAAATTTAAAGTGGTAAATACAAATTCAAAACAAATTAAGTATTAGCTTACATCGAATCATGTTGTTCTCATGTTTGCCATACGCATGAGGCAGAAGTGAAGCAAACAATAAAAGAAATGGAGGCAAAGACCTCACTTTCAATTCCAACCGCGTATTTCTTGCTGCACAATAGAGAAAAAATAATAATAGACTTGATGTCGATCAATGGTAATCGTGATGAATAAAGCAAAAAGACATCATGCTGCCTAGGGGTGAGCAATTGGGACCGGGCTTACCGGGAATTCGGCCCGCTAAGCCCGATACTGGTAAGAAATACCGGTATCGGACCGGGTAACGGGACACAAAATAAAATTCCGGTTCATATCGGGATGGAATCGGGATATCACTGGGTTTTATCGGGATATCCCGATAAGTATTGTTTATTTAAAAAAATCTTTATCCAACCTTTTAAGTTTTATTTTTACAATTTTACTTCACTTCAGATTCAGAATTGAGATCCTAATTAATTCCTACCCGACACTACGCAGCCATCCCGTCAGATTCTGTTTTGAGCTTCTATTTCTATTACTATGCAGTTTTCGATGGAGTTTGGCTGAAGTATAATTAGGAGCTTCTGTTCTGTTTTTGATGAAGTATACTGTATAAACTCCCTGGTGAAGTTTGGCTGCAGGCTGTTGCCACTGGCAGTTGCAATGTATTGCTTAGTGACTTGTGTTTTTGGCTTGTCTTCTTTTTTCTCATTTGATTTGGTTGCAGGATTTAGTAATTTCGTGGGCTTCCAAGGTTTGGTAATTTCGTTTGATGTGGTTGTTGTTGCCACTGGCTGTTGCCAATTTTCTCATTTGATTTTGTTGATTTCGTTTGATTTGGTTGCTAAGCATGGAGGATAATATGGGCTTCCAAGTATTCGAACCGGGATTCCCGGTATCGGCCTGGTACCCAGTATCCCGGTACCGGTAATCCCGGTTCGTTAACGGGCCAGTATCGGGACAATTCTTTTAGCCCGGTTTTTAACGGGACAGTATCGGGATTGGACAATCCCGAGCCCGATATCCTGATACTCACCCTTAATGCTGCCTCCACGGATTTATACATATGGTCCGTTTAATAGTTTGTGAAATTATGCTATTTTAGCAAATCAGTTTGTGAAATTATTAGGGATGGGCGTTCGGGATTCGGAATCGGGATTCGTTATCCTGTTTTGGTTCAGGTCCAAAATCCGATCCCGTTCCGAAGTTCGAAGTCCCGAATAAGTTCGAGACTTTGGTCCTTGGGACGGCCCGAGGCCAGAATTTAAAAAAATAATGTTTATTTTTTTGTTGCACAACTTGAAAACAAACCTAAGTCTTGATTCAACTCCACTACAAAAAAATCAATTTCCTGAATTCCAAACAACCAATTTAGACAAATTAAAATCAATTTCCTGGATTGCAAACAAACAATTAAGACCTAAATTAAAATATTTAACGAACTTTTTATATATTCTCGTTGCCACTGTTCTGAAGATCGAATCACCACTCTCCATGAATGTATTCAAATGTCTCTTGAGAGTGAACAATTTTTTTTTAATATGTTATTGTTCTTAGTTCGGGATTCAGGACTGTCCCATTTAAAATGGGATAGGCCCAATCCCGTCCCGAATTAGGGTCAGAACCTGTTTTTAGGGCCAGAACCTGTCCCGAATTCCTTATTTTTTTTTCAGGCTTCGGGCTTCGGACCTACCGGGTTTCAGGACAATCCTGAGGCCCGAAGGCCATTTGCCCACCCCTATAAATTATACTACTAAATTCTTTGTTTAGTAGGAAGGATGTGTAGGAAAACATTCTTTTCTGGAAATTATTTCCTAAGAACAGATTATATATATATATAATTTTTAATTTTTTTTGTTATATATTAGAAAGCAAAGGTAATTAAAGGGCAAAGGAGTTCAAATATACAAGCCTATTGATACATTACACCTCGACCAACTTCCCAAATAGCAAAGGCTACCATCCTTGCAGAGGAAACCTGCTGATAATTGTATCTTTGAAAACACTAATTTAAAATATCCTGAGAACTTAAAGAAGAACATCAAATCATCACTGTAAAATCGCAGTAGATGGCTTTAGCTCTGCATTAAATAAGTTGATATCCTCTAACCCAGTTCTGCCCTATCTGTGAGACAACTCGATCACCAAAATTATAAAACTACCTACAGAATCACTAGATGAACAAAATCAAACACAAACTCCCACATATAATATACACTCTTGCCCAAAAATCCGAAATAAAGCTTCTATCAGACACTTATGTCGGTAAGAGCACAAAAAAAGAACAAATTAAGCTCCAAAACAATCATAAAAAAAGGAACTAACAGAAAATGTACCTGAACAAAACAATATCCCAAAAGTCAAAACGAATGACATGGGATTAAAGAGATAGACGATGACCTAAAACACTCATCCACGAGTATCAATTTCAAGGATTTCCCTAGCAACCTATACGTGGACCTCACTCCTCACTCCTCAGAAGATAAGGCTCGACTTAAACAGGATCTAGATAACTTCATTGCCAAATTTGATTTGCAAGCAGACAACAACCCAAAGCTTAACTCAAAATTATGGCAAATTGCAGATGAATTAGACACGACAGAACAGGAAGAAGGTGAGTTTTGAACTCATGACTCTCAGAAATATAAAAGAACGCAAAACACATTTTATAACAGCTGAGTAATATGTAGATAACCCCATTAACAAACCAACAACGAGATATCCCATTAGATCACACATTTAAAAGTTTTCAGATGCATAAACTACTTATTCGGAATATAAGGGGATAGGGAATCATCCAATAGGTAGACTAAACAAACTAGTCAAATTACATCAAATTGAAATGTTACTCATATTAGAGCCTAAAATAAATAAAGATCAGATTCAATCAATGATTTAAAAACTAAATTTTGATAATGGCATTTTTAACATCTCCGGACATATTTGAATATCTTGGGAATCAATCATCACATGCACGATAGATTTAGACTCAGGATAGATCCTAATTATCAAAACCCCAGCAATAATAAATAACAACAAGATTTCTACATAGGCGGTGTATATGCAAAATGCACAAAAATAGGAAGAAGATCCCTTTGCGAATACACATGGTGTAACAACCGGAGCATAGCTACTAGAATCCTCAAAAAGTAAGATAGGGTACTCCTATCTGAAGAATGGCTTGACATAGGTCATCGGGTGCAAGTAACACATTTACATCGGGGACAGCCAGATCATTCTCTCCTTTTAGTACAATTATGCCCGATCCCAGAGATCCATCATCGGTTAGTTTGCAATGGTTAATCGCTGAATTCAAATCTGAAGTTGCGCCATGTGTATGGGTCTCCCTCGAGAATTTTCAGAAGGTGAGGTGACTACATTAAAGTCCCTTCCAACAAGTAGTAGTGGTTCTGTTAATGTCGAGCAAAAGTGTTAAACCGCGCAAAAGTGTTAAATGCCAGCCCACCTGTCACACAAATCCCGCAGTACAACTCTACACCCCATAAACCTGTATTTTAGGTGCCAAATATGGATGTCTTATAGAATTTCACCCATGTGATGCATTTAAATTCATTTTTTATTTAAATTCAAATTAAATAATACATTTTATTAAGATGGACCCCATTTTTTTAATTCATGCACCATTTATAAAAATCAATTAAAAATAATACAAATAAAATAATACAATTTCTCTGGCTATTAAAAGATCGATTGATTTCGCTGGCTATGTACGTAGATTTGGAATGAATTTGGCCAACATTTCTGAAGAAGGTTTAATTTTGTGTCAAGCTCATGACCATGGGTCTTTGAATATTTGCCAATCTATTGGGTTATGTTAGACTTTTCTTTTTCCAAACTGAATCAAATGCATTCAGCCTTGATTTTTTCCCCCAATGTAATGATGTCTTGCAAGAGTTTATCCATCTGCCAAGTTATCTTCCTTGTTGTCCAAATCTATTTTCTCTTACTTAGGGATACCCACATCATCTTACTTTTGATTAGGGAGGACTTATTCCCCAATGGCAGGCCATCAGCCAATTGCTTTGCAACCACAGATTGCGGGTACAAGGATGCACCATCCCTACCCTGCGGTATCTATAATTCCAACAGCTCTTTGTGGAATACAAGCAGAGGTCCCATATGTTAGGAGCATTCATATGGTTTTGTTCCCTAATTTGCAATTAACAATGATATCCCTACCCTGCGGTATCTCTAATTCTAACTGCCCTTTGTGGAATAGAAGCAGAGGTCCTCCCATAAGGATTATAATCCAGATGGTTAGCTTGAGGTCCTCCCATATTTATATTCAACAAAAATATCATGTACAGAATACGCCATCTCCCAATCCAAGATTGAAACATGGCTGATTCCTAGCCAAAATTGATTAACACGGATGATTCTATTCCTATCCAAAATGGTTGCTTGAGCAATGCACCTGAAGATCCTGATCCTGACAGGCTTCTACTTTATAGTCTAGTGAGTCAACTCATTTGACCCTTTTGCTTGCCCGCCATTGAATGGAAACTGTCAATTAGTGGACAAGGTACTCTCCTTTTCGGATCGAATCCTCGGAGACATACATAGCCTGCATGAAAAGATGCCCAAATGTGATAGCGGTTGACGGAGTGAATCGGCGAACAAGTGTTTTTGTTAGTTCATACTAGAAAGA
The DNA here is from genome assembly GCA_025802335.1 of Pinguicula primuliflora. Lineage (NCBI taxonomy): Eukaryota > Viridiplantae > Streptophyta > Magnoliopsida > Lamiales > Lentibulariaceae > Pinguicula > Pinguicula primuliflora. The sequence goes on from JAOYMZ010061575.1 coordinate 24,349, forward strand.
TACAATCTACCAAAAGAATCTTATAAACTATCATTATTATGTAAGCTTCTTCCCTACATCCTCCTTACAATTTGATAAACAATGTATTGGGAAGGAACTGCATCAAATCTGTAGTATATGGTAAGAAACGACATCCCTCTTAAGTCTGTAGTATATGGTCAGAAATGGTATTTGGTATGGTGACTAGGTGCTGTTTCAATGTTCCATGATGTACAAGAACATTATGTAATGCCCGAACAATAATAATGTGAATGTTTCCATACATACCTTTCCAAAAGCAGTCCTGAATTTCTTCTGGGGTAAGATCTAACAGGAAAGAACAGTTGTATGTCAATTTCTAAACCAGATATTCGTTTCTCCTTACCCAATTCCATCATCTATCATTACCTTTAAAAATACTTGGTATCCATGCCCCGAAATAAACCGTTCTCCTTCGCAAAGCCCATATCGATTGTCGTGGAACAGCAATGGGGCACTGGCTAGTCTCATTGTCTGCAAATACCTTCCAAAACAAAAATAATTAAAACTATCGTATTAATTTATTCCTCGTGTGCAGGCTATTTCATCTGAACAAGTGTAGACTATTATTACCTCGTTAACCTGAAAGTAAGTGCCATTTAGGGGGAATCTACCTCTCATTGCTGTTCGACGCGGTATCTGTAAATACCTTTTATGAGTGACTTTGCTTGTTTATTTTGTCATATTTTATATAAGACAGTGGGTGTGGTTGTAGCAGTAGCTATACCAGTATTGTTCCTCTAACGATCTGTTCAACTGAACTTGAAGTTTCACCTGATAAGAAAGATTTGGAGAACTAGTTATGTCAAGTAACAGAGTAGGAAACATTAATTTATGTTTCATTTTCATACCCGAGAGTCATATAGCAAGTAGGTAAGGGGAAGGATCATCAAGTTCTCGCTCATCCATCCACATATAGAATTAGTTAGCATGGATGTAACCGGAACATCATAGAATAAACAAACCCCTTTTAATAAAGGATGTGAATCTGGAAGTTCATACCTGTAAAAAGCAAACACGTAATACTATTAGTTCCTTTAGTGATTCTGTTGTGTGACCTTGATATCTTCACAAGATTCATTACTTACACTCGATGCTCTGTTCTGAGCCGGTGCATATTTATATGCTTAGGCATAGGAATGGAAGCAACTTCTGGAGTTAAAGGTACTAAATCCCTACATATCAGCCCCACCGCCGATTGAATGATTTTCTGCTCATTGTGAGCAAACTCGTCGATATTGCTTCGGGTGGTAGGAATATCAACCATTCCAATGTCCTCAAGCAAAATTGATGTGTTATGTTTCTATAAGATTTGCTGGTGTCATGGATCAACAACAAAAAAAAATCATGCCTTTTCGAAGGTGATCAGCTGATAATGCAGCTCATATCTGTGATTAAAGTGAACATAAAATCACAAAGTGCTCTCTTGTCATAGGGGCTCCATGCTACTATAAAATAATACTTACAATGTTCTTTGATCTAGCTTGTGGAGACTAGGCCATAGATATTTTTGAATAGACCCCAATACGGGGTATCTGCAACGAAAAAGAAAACACAAGTTACCCTGTGCCTTACTACTGCAGAAAACACTTTGAGGTGATGAAGACACACAATTCTAGTAGATGAAGCTGAAGTTATTCGGGCAATGGCTCAAGAGGTACCCAGCCTAATCGCACTGCTACTCGGCAGATATTAGTGTCGACCTGTTTAAGTAATACATATAACATATCTAAGTTATTTCTCTTGAATGTATTTCAAGGTATAAAAAGCAAGATTAATCTTACAGGAAATGCAAGCTGATGAAGTGTCAAAAGCTGGACACATTCAGCACCCTTCAAGCCTAAACCCCTGAAGCTCATGAGGTACTCTCTGGAAATGAAAAAAAAAGGAACGTGTAAGGAGTTTATGCCTTTTTATTCACAGGCACTATTTGAGATAAGCTGCAAACATACTTGGCCTCGTCTGGTTGAATATCCCGAAGCCATTCCATATCGATGCTTCCATGGTCCACTACAAGACGGTTGAGGAAGTCCTGCACAATCAGCTCAAATGATCAGCTGTTCACGATGAAAGCTCTGTACATTTATAAGCAGTTTTTGCTCAGCCATTGAGGTTATATGCTAAAACTTAAATACTCTAAGAATCTTTTTGCTGCAAATATCTGGTCAGAACCTTGATTCTCTTTGCCAGAAGATTGTTCATCCCCTCTCTTTGATAGTATCGGCAATCTCAGCCTCCCAATCAGCTGAGTCATTATTCCCAACTGTTCTTGGTTTTTCTCTGCCTCCCGGAAGCACCGATTTTCTTAGATCGTCACAGTTGATTTGGTTCCATCTCGATTTTTTAGATTTTCTGTTTTTCCCTTTCGCTTGAAACTCATCAACCTTCTTCCCATGCTGGTAATCAGCATATCTCTTATTTGAGTAAACTTCCTCTTGCTCTGAATCGATGTTGCTGCTACTACCCGCAACATTCTTACGGTTTTGTGGTTCAGTTTTGGCTATCATGTGGTGTATATCAATCTGGTAGCTATTGCTTGAGCTCATATTCGAACTGGAGTATCCAAATCTATTTTGTTTAAGGCCACCTGTTTTTTCTTCTTCTGACGTGTTCAGAAAGCAAGAACCACCTCTGTCAGTAGCTTGAGAAACTGGTGAATCTGCAAAATTTTGAGATGAAAGCTCTGGAGTCGGGGAGAAAGTGTGTCAACAACAAAACCTGTTTCTTTTCCTGTCACTGCTTCATTGGATGTTTGCAACTACCGCTGAAAAGGCATAAGGATTTTCTACAAAAGTATGAACACACATTCTTTTTACATGGTCAATTTAAGAACTCTGGATAGGATATACCTTGTACAAGATGCATGCGGGAAATGAATGCTTCTGCTCTTCCTTTAAGTACTCTTCTTTCTTCCTCCCACCATTTTTCTTTTGCGCCTGTCCCATCAATGCCTTCATTGTTTATATTTTCTTGCAGAAATTTCCACACCCTGATTGTCTCCGCATCAAGGTCAACTTTCAGTCGTGGTTTCCTTCTAACTGGTTCAAATGGGACCATATCTAGGTCAGTAGATTCACTTGGCTGCCAACTCGTTATGGCCGGAATCTTCCCATTGTGAGAACTTTTCCTCTTACGAGTATGCGGAGAATACACTGCTGGAGAAGAATCATCGTGTTCTTCTGTAGATGAACCAGTATTCATTTTCCCTTGAAAAGCATGCTCCTTTTTATTACGTGCTGAATTCCAGAATACTATCTGGCATTCTCCTCTGGTGCTTACAATCTGTTGAGGATCCAAATGTCTACAAGATGACCGGCTTGAGGATTCCTGTTCATGCTTTTCAGGGTCTTCTTCTAATAAATGATCTGTGAAGTGTCCATGATTGATTGTAAGATCCTCGAAGTCGCCTTCCAATTTACTCACAGATGAAAGTAAAAGATGTAATCCGCCAGCTACTTCTTCCAAGACGGTCTCCATTATGCTCGTATATAGGTCAGGAAGATCTTGGATATCTGCGGATAAATTTACTGTGCTCTTACTCAATAACGATCCTGTTGGGTGCTGTGCTCGGAGTGTGGAAACTGGAAAAGACAGACTATGGCTTGAAACCCACATCCAGAAACAATCATCGCTCGGCAAAAGTAAGTTTCAACAGCAATATTGCATCTTAAACCATTGGCCACATAGTTAACTAGAGTGCACCAACCCTGACTAAGTGATACTATATCTTTCACAGGCAAATCAATGAAAATTTTCAGACATGTATACCACAAACTAGCTCAACTTCGTAAATGGAGGAGTTGATATCTGCATTCCTATGGAAATGCTCATCTTCTAAAGTGACCAAATGCGCTCGATACCTGGTGCAGATACACATCTTTCCACGATATTAGGTCCTCAGGTACCCGCATCACCATACATAACAGCAAGGTTCTGAACCATTTTTGCTCAAGCCTCCAAATTATTTTCATCTATATGAGCATAAGCTTCCCTCCTGAAACAAGCAGAGTTGAGGTCATGTAGACCAGCAATGTTTTTAAAGTTCAGGCCTTCAATAAAAGAAAATCGACTGCATTCCTCCCCAACAATTTTGTAAAATCGCGAGAGCTCCATAGTACTAGATCGCGCAAGGTCTTGGCCAAACGGGGGTGGTTGCTCTGTCATTGTACTCAGGTAGTGTAGAAGCACCTACGAGAAACAGTAAACAAAGCATCAGGCAGCCTATCAATATTGATAGCAAGACTCCTTGTCATGTTTATGCAGCAAAACTCACCTTACTGCGATCCAGACCATAGCTATGAGCAAGAAGGACAGCATCATTCAAGGTTTTCTTATTTTCAACTTTAACTGATTCAATGAATAAGAATATAACACTCTGCATATAGTCAGTGTCCCCACTAAGAAATCTAGAGGTATCAACTCCAGGAATTAATTTTGTCAATGCCCAGGATTTATCAGCTTCAGTCCTCTGTCGTTCTAACTTGGCTTTCCACTCATTCCAAAATGATGACTGGGCTTCATGTGCTTTAGTGCATTCCTCTGA
>JAOYMZ010061576.1:0-12952 GCA_025802335.1 Pinguicula primuliflora
AATTTAATTATCATTATTTTGTGTATTATTTTTTTATTATTTAAATATTAAAAATTATTAATATATATTATTAAATAAATATATATATATAATGAAATTGGGGAATCGTGACCCCCCTACAAAAAAAACTGGATCCGCCCCTGCATCCATTCCCTCTCTTTGACATAAAAAACATGCCATTTTGGAGTCACATAATTTACTATTCCTCCCCCTTTTTTATATTATTTTTTCTTTGCTTTTTCATTGATTTTTCTTTATTTTTATATATTATATTAAAAAAAAATTCTCTACCCCTTTTTTTCTTTTCTTTTTATCCGACGAACTGCTTATCGTTTGTCGAAATAGAGATCGTCATAATTATTAGCGCATCATGCACTTTCATATAACATGTGACTTCATATAATTTCGATGTATTTATTATTCAATTATTTTTCTTTTTTAATAATTCAGGTTAAAACTATATAATTTCCACTGTGGCGCATGCGGTCAGGCGTGAGCCGCACGAGTGACATTTTTCGTAAGTATTTTTATGGTAGTCATGACTTTAAGCCAGAGATTACATCAAGTGGAAAAAAATTCAATCCATGTGACATTTTATTGTTTCTTCATGTGGAATGGAATGATTGCCAGCAATGATTTTTTTGTTAAAGTTCCAACAACAGGTTCAAATGTATCCCATGATCATCAGATATCTTGACACGTAGCAAGACTCTGAACGTTAAGAATCAGTTCAATTTATTTATTTTTGCTTCCTATGTGCCGGGGGCACAATACCAGGTTTCAATTTAGCGGTTTGATAAATACCAGGGAAGACAAGTGGGGTGTTGGAAGGAAGACGCAGCGAACACACTTTTTCGGTGAATTGCATGATTCTATTTTAATACAAAAGGATCATGGGAGTTAATGAGAAACCAGTCCACACAAAAGTGCTACTACAATATAAGTTGCTTCAATTTTGGAGTTTTTTTTTTTTTTTTGTATAGGTCCACTTTTGGAGTTTTTTTTTTTTTTGGGATAAGTGATAGAGATTTTATTTGTGTAAGTAATATGGACATATTTACATCAGTACCCAATATTTCTGTACTTGGGCTATATGCAGTATATTACATTTGTACACCAATCTACCAGCCCACCATGATGGCCCGATTTGAGGTTCGCTAGCAGAATCAACAATGAATTGAGTTTTACTTTTTCAATCGCATTCTCTTCATCAGGAGTTTCTTGTCTGAACACAACACCATTCCGCAATTTCCAAATTTCCCATACAATTTGCTGCCAGATTAAAGTCCACATGCTGCGGATGGTGTGCGGGAAAGAAGTATTTCGATGCAGGTTCAGCATTTCCCCCCAATCCGCAGGTACTGGAATCGGTATGCACAACCATTCGAAGGCCAGTTCCCAGATCTTACGGGTTGTATCGAATTGCAGGAATAGGTGATCGACACTCTCGTGTTCAATCATGCATAGGGGATAGTGGAGGGCAGCACAGCTAATACCCCATCGCGCTAGGTTATTTGCAGTTGGCACGCGATTATGCAGGACCTTCCAGCTGAATCCGGTCGCCTTCATAGGTAAGGTTTTGTGCCACGCTTTAGCTGCCAATTCATTAGAATCAATCTCCTCTCATTCATCTTGCATGACCTGCGAGTAAATGTCATTCGTAGGGTATTGTTGGGCAGTTTCCCATTTCCACTTACAAACATCAGGGTTCATATCAGGGAGAGGAGCTTGTTCCAGATTGTGCAGCAGACTACTAAATTCCTGTAATTCATCAGTTGTAAGCTCATGATTCCACAGCCAGGCCCAATTCCAGGTATGTTCCGGTCGTCATTTCTCAACAATCAGAGCATTTTTATCAATTGCATTTAGATAAAACTGGGATATAGCTTTGATAACGCAGTATCACCTAACCAAACATCCAACCAGAACCTTGTAGAAGTTCTGTTCCCAACCATATACATGATATTCCCCATGAACCAATTAGACTGCAATACATATTTATTGAGATCCCACCACCATATAGATGGTTTGGCTTGCACTAGCCTTCCTGTGGGTATTACATTTCCGTAGATAGAGCTCAGTACTTCCAACCACAGTCCAGATCTTGAAGTTAACATCCGATAGCCCCGCTTGCCTAGAAGAGAAAGATTGAACTGCTTTAATGATTTAACATTAAGGCCCCCTTTATTTCTAGGCAAGCATACAGTTTTCCAGTTTATCCATTTCACTTTCCTTAGCCCTGCAGTTACTTCCCCCCCACCCCCCATAGAAATTTGCTCATTATGCTCGTCAGTTGTTTTAAGACTCCCACAGGAGCCTTGTACACAGATAAGTAATATAGTGGGAGGGAAGTTGGCACAGATTTAATCAGCATTATCCTGCTCCCAAATGATATATATTTTTTCTCCCATCCAGCCAGTCTGCTTTTTAATGTGTCTATAACTAACGTTCTTTCCAATCTAGGATTAGCCCCCACTTTAACTCCAAGGTAGATAAATGGTATATTGTCTACCTTACACCGTAGTAATCTCATCTGTTCAGCTTGAATGACTTCACTGACATTGATTGAGTAGAGTTTACTCTTCTTAAAATTCACTTTGAGGCCAGAAGTCAACTAAAAAATTCTCAAAATCCGTTTTAGAGTCACAGCATCTGCTACTGAACCATCACCAAACATAATTGTATTATCAGCGAACTGCTGGTGAGTAATCTGAATACTATCTCCACCTACTCTGAAACCATTCATACTTCCATCTTCCTTTGCTTTTGAGATTAATAAGTGCAAGCCCTCGGCAGCTATTGCAAAAAGTAAAGGAGATAGAGAGTCCCATTGCCTTAGACCTCTACCCATTTTGAACTCACCACAAGAACTTCCGTTGGCCAGAATTGAGATGGATGCAGTTTCAATACACCCTTTCATCCAGTGCAGCCATTTCTCACTAAATCCCATCAAGGTCATCAAATTCCACAAGTATTTCCAATTAATACTGTCAAAAGCCTTCTGGAAATCTACATTGAAAATAGAATAAGGTTTCTTCTTACTTTTAGCATCATGAATCACCTCATTAGTTAGGACAATACTGTCTAGAATTGATCTCTTATAGATGAACCCTGTTTGTGTAGGAACAATCAATTTAGGTAGATAATCTGGATGAGAAAACTTTCGAGAGAAGCTTGTAAATTGAGCCTGGGTGTGGGGATGGGAATATTGATTAGGTCATGGTTAAGTAGTTTAATTCGGCTCATTGTGTGATTATTAGAGATTGATAGGAACTTATAATTAATGCTTCTAACAAAATAATCTAAGAGAGGATACCTGATGCAACGAGAAAACAACGAATGATAGAATTAATCGTCGGATGCCAGAAAACTCCGTTGATTTGGCACGATTAACAAATAAACTCCAAGAACGTTGATTCGAACGACCTCGAATGTTGTTGGAGGAGGCGAAATTCAAAAGAATTCCTCAAAGAGGCACAAAGTCTATAATTCTCAAATCATCAAAAACTAAAAACTCTAACTTGACGGCCAACATGACTTAAATAGAAATAGAAAACCCTAATCTACTAACCCTAAAATAAAGCCCATTAAATAAAAGCCCAAATTGCAGCCTAGCTCACTCTTCATCAATACCACAAGTGAAGGTTACCTACTGGGCCTTTGTGGTTCACGACCCTACGTTAATATCTTTCTTGCAGGATCAGAGCAGCGCTGAAGGTGGTTGTTCGTGTTGGAGATTCAAGAAGTGACTCTTTTATTCCCGTATGAGTTACCTACGTGAACTTGGATTGTACTTGACTTGTTGGGTTAAACACTTGTGTTAATTTATTATTAGGTCTGGACCCCTTTATCTTTGGAAAACCTTAGGGATTTGAAACATTGGTAATGATTTTCGCTTTATGCGTTGCCCTCGATGTTTCTATTAATAAGTTTGGGCTCGGGTGTGGCACGAGGGCCACACTGCCAAAACGAATCCATGGATTTTCTCATGTAGAAAATCCGGGTCGTTACAAACACAAAATACTTCAATGCAACAGTTAGAAAAAAAAGGTACCAAATGGACATTCAATGGCTATTTTTTGGAGATCAATGGATTGATGATGCAGCTGAAGTAAAAGAAGGGTTCAAGGTTTCCTTTCAATACCAATTTTATCAACAACGACCGCTTAAGCCAAAAATGCTGATTTCAGAAAATCAACAATCGACATACCAGAATAACAGTTTACTTATAGCTGACTTGAGACAAGTGGAATAAAAAATGCGTTTGGCAATGCAAAGGAACAAAAAGTCCAGACCATGATGGCCTGAACTTCCTCTTTATCAAGAAATACTGGGATATCTTAAAGGAAGAATACAGTGCCTTCCTATATGAATTCTGTGAAACAGGAATGATATCTCAAGGTTTATATGCCTCTTTTATTACACATGCAACAAAAATGGATACACCATCCCGTCTGGAGCACTATAAACCTATATCTATGATTAACAATGCATACATAATACTATCAAACATTATGGCCAACCATCTGAAAAAAGTTCTACCATCAGTGATTTCAAAAAACCAATCAGTTTTTTTGAAAGGCATGAATATTGGAGAAGACATCATATGTGCAAATGAGGCCATAGATATGACTAAAAATACACAGAGGTGTGTAATGTTCAAAGTTGATTTTGAGAAGGCATTTGACTCTGTGGACTGGAATTTTTTTTGTTAAATGTGATGGCAAAAATAGGATTCTGTGCAAAATGGAGGGACTGGATATATGAATGTATATACCCATCAATTTCTATACTTATAAGTGGAAGTCCAACCGATGAATTTAGGTCGGAAAAAGGGCTAAGGAAGGGAGATCCAATCTCCCCTCTCTTATATTGATAGAGACTGAATACTACAAAAAACTTATGAACTCCAAAGACACGATGGGAGAAGTTACAATGTTACAACTTCAATTGTTGATGATACATTGTTATTTAGCAACGGTACAATGGCTGACATCAAAGTATAAAACAAGCATTGAGAACTCTGGAGTTAGTTAATGGCCTGAAGATAAATTTCACAAAGAGCAAGCTTATTGGAATAAATGTTCCATCAGAAGAAATTGAAAGTTTTGCATATGAATTGGGATGTCAAATAGACTCATTGTCATTAAGTATACCAGCTTACCAATTGGAGAGAACTTGTCAAGATGTCAGCTTTGGCAATAACTATTGGACAATTTTGAACACAGAATCAGAAGTTGGGAAAATTCCTACCTATATTTTGGTGGGAGACTAGTGCTGCTAAAGGGAGTATTATCTAGCATACCTAGTTTACTATATGTCAGTCTACAAAAAGCGGCAAAAAAACTAGTAAAAAACGTAGAGAAGATTCTTGTGGTCGGGGAACTAAGAGTGCTACGACAAAAGTCTGCTGGATATCCAGGAGAAGAGAGAGAAGGTCTCTCTTATCTCCTCCTTCTCGCTCAAGTTTTTGAAACTAGGGTTCCGCCCCTTTCAGAGCGTCGCCGCTCAGCTCAAGCAGTTTAAGAAGGTTGTTCTCTGCTCGCCGATATACTGCTCGCGACCGTCACGAACCTCTGCCTGTGGCTCTGCTGCCGTTCTCTGTGCTTGGCCCTGTCGTCATTTCCTGCTCGTGGCGATGTCGTCATTCCATGCTCGCGACAACTGTCGTGCCTTTCCTGCTGTCATTGTCTCATTCTGCTTGCGGCCACCACCGTCCACTTCTCGAGGCCATCTCCGGCCAACTATGTAGTTCCCTTGTTTGCGGATCTTCGTGGGCTATGTAATTCTCCTTGGGCGGGCGACCATTGCCGCCGCCGCCAATGCCCCCAACACTCTCCCCAGCACATCAGCAACTCTTATTTCCAACATAGCAACGCCCCATCACAATGACGCCCCTTTCCGGTGACCCCTCTCCAGTTTCCTCCTCCTCCCAGTTCTGGCTGTTGGTAAAATAGAGTAAATTATCGAATGCGAGAACTTATCGATTTCCCTATTTCAAGCTGTGTCGTGGACGCGCACACTACCTTGAAAGCAATTTCAGCACCACCGTGGTGCTAATGGTCAGAATGCCGTTCGCTCCCGAAGGTTACCACAGCCACCTCTTTCGCACAAGCACTTCATGCTAAGTGGTTGGAGAAGAACACCCTGTAACCCTTGCTCAGAGAGAACTCGAGAAGAAGAAGAATATGTGTGGATTGCTAATTCGCAAGTATATTTTTTCGAGAGCCCCTTAAGGTGTATTTATAGGGGAGATAATCAGAGTTTGTCTCCCACTATAACACGAACCGTCACGTCTCGCAGGAGTTAGAGTTCCACTATACCACCATCTCGAAGGTTCCAATCGGGCCGGCACGCGTGTGGACTGGACCAGGCCGGGCGGCGGCGGCGGCGACGCGCGAGGAAATGGCCCATCTCCTCACAATACTTTACAACCCACTTGTGGGTAAAAGTATTTATACCCTTCCCATCTTCCTTCCCAAACCAATGTGAGACAAATGTCTTTTCATCTTTTTCATCAAATGCCTTTATAAGGCATTTCTCCAACACTGGCTTCCGGTGGTTCTCCCATTCCTGTATTTTCTGATCCTGTTTCAGCGTCTTCAACAGTACTGGCAGCTTTCTGACTGTCCTCTTTCTGGCAGTAGTCAGCTTCTGGCCGCACCACGACGGAGTGTCGAACTTCCTTGTGTGCGACGTCGCGAGTGGATTGGGTCCATCCAATTGGGTTGACCCATTTACTGTTTCAATCAATTATTGGATTGGCCTATTTATAAATATTTTTCTCAAAAAGATGTACAAGAGGATAAAATTTGTCTTAGTAATAAGTATTACTAAAATATAAGGATGGAGATGGAATTGGAGGACAGGTTGATGATGGGCATATCGGACTATTCATCATATTTATTATGGCCTGGCAAACTAAATTGGGCCCGTTCATCTTGTCCAATCTACTCAGAAGAACGACTATTAAACTAATATTAATTATATTTTTACAGCCAACAACCCACCAAAACAAATAACGGAAACAGAAGTCAACAATTTCACCAACAAATCTTGGAAATCAATCCACCATAGCAGTGCAGTTGCAAAGAGCAGACACACCACACCACACTACAGTTGAATATTTTCATTCTTTTCTGCTCACGCTACGTTGTTGTTGTTTCGAAACCGTGGAAATTGTTTGGGGCTGCTGCATAAATTTGTTTCATTTTTTTTTGGAGCCCGGAGGTTGCCACAATGATCACGAGGCGGAAGACTTGGGATGGGGTGATTCTGATTGGATCTCATATTCATTTCCGTAGTTGATTTCATCAGCAGCACCAGGATGGGAAGGGATGGCTTGGAGCGATCCGCTGAAGGAGTTGGTGAATTCCAAGCCGTTGCTGACCATCTACGCCACTGTCGTTGGGATTGTAGTCTCGGCTATCTGCGTATTCTCCGCCGTTGTTATCTGGTTCGAATTTCGTATCCACGCCGTCAACCTTTTAGTTCAAACTATGTGCTTCAGCTCAGGCGTCAGGAGCCTTCTTTTTGCTGTTGACCTTTGGATGTATAGTTACAAAGTTCTCACATTGTAAATTTTAACAATTAGGTTTAATGATTCAAGATTAATTCTAACCCCTGATTACTAGTATGCGTAGAATCCAGCAGTTGATACAAGCTTCCCCGATTGTAGCTGATGACCGATTGGATGATTGGAGGCAAGGTAAAACTTCCTTTTTCTTTTTCATCAAGCAAGGGATACCCCTAAGGCTATGGTTTGGACATCCAGGAATTTTGCAGGGTTCATTAACTCGGCAACCTTTTATTTGCCCTTTGGATCATGCGTTTGAGGTATTGTTCAATTCCCTCGGAACTATATGTACACTTCTATTTTATAATAAGCAGGATAAGGATCAAATATAGACTACCATAGTGTTGAAAGAAACATAACAAGATTAATGTTCCCCACCTAAATGTGTAAAAAGGGCTGGATGAGAATAGAATACTGACCAAACTGATCATTTCTGGAAATACTCATATTGCAGATTAACATAATGTTAAAGGAATCCCCTGAGGAGGAGGAACTGGGGACCAGGGTTTGGTTTTAGGTAGTACTCTTTTCTTGACAATCCATCTTTACCCCCAGCAGGTTTGCATTTCAGACTAGAGACTACCATGAAATACGAGTCACATTGTCTTTATGCTTGGCTCAGCATGCTCTAATGCTGTTTCAGATAAAAGATACATTGCTATATGTGCATCTTTGTCAGATGTTTCCATCAGACTATTGAAGACCGATTCCGAAAGCGTGTCAAGAGGTACTCTGGAATCTGGTGTTGCGTTGAAGATAAGACGCCTAGTCACACATACTACGACATTTACTGGGATGAAAAACCAGGCTGGAAACCGTTGCCACCCCAGACTCCGGCGGAGGATCATCCACCCTTTTGAGGCTGGTGTCCATAAGGTCAATTGCACAAAATCTTAACCAAAATAAGGACAAGAGTGGACCATACTTTCAGATACGTCGGAGTACCTGAGAACCAGACTGATGATCATAGTTTTCCCTTGATGCCAAAGAGTTGGACTTATAATTTTATCGGCTGAAATTGATGCAAATTGGGAATTTTCCTGTGGAGGAGAGAATATAGGTCTTTTATGTGCTGATACTTTTTTTTTTTTATAGGTAATGTCGCTGAGGGAATTTGAACCCATGCATTGTGAGTGAAATTGTCACTCACATAAACACTAAGACAACCCTCTTCGTGGCTGATATTTGATAGTAGATTCTTATGGTCCAATGCTGTAATGCAATAGGCTGCAAAACAAGGAGTAAACAAGCTTGACAGACTTATTGAAACCTTTGGGTGTAATACTTGCAGAAACACTAGTTGATCCGTAGTTATATTTGTAGAAATTTTCGGCTAGCGGATGATATATTCCGGACATGTGCCTTACAACTCGAATTCTACTCCTGACCATCCACTGTTGATCCGACGGGCAGTATTTAAAGCATCTTAAAATTTAAGTAATTTCATCCTGACCGTCACATTAACAGTAGATGGACAAAATTAGAATTCGATTGTAAGCGCGCTTGTCCAAAATATATCATCCGACATTTGAAAATTTTAGGTTATATTTGACTATATGACAAGGGCTCCTTTCCAAACAAATTTCAAATTCAACAATTTGTGACTGTGTATTTAGTTAAGCTTCCTTGACACATTATAGTTGCAGTGACCAATGTTCCGACCCAGGAATCAGACCCAAATCACAAACTTCATTGATAGACCTTCTCTAGCTTCCATTCTCCACGGCAGTTCTTCATCGACGCCAATCCCGTTATCCCATAATTCTGGATACAAAATATCCCAACTTTTCCATTTTTCTGTGTATACTTCTGGTACCCCATCTCAATATTTATGTAGATATGGCGTCCTGCCAATTAAGAACGTGTCCGATGTTTCAATCACTAGAACAGCGTCTGACGATGCCTTTAGTCATTTCTCTTATGCGTCACAGGTGCTTGAGAATATGCGCCAGCAGCCGGAACGAAGTGATTCCTTGGATGTACTTAAAACTTATCAATCTATTTATGCAAAACCCAATATTACCAAAGTGGCAAAGGTGCACGGCTGGGCTGTGAAACACGGAGCTATTGCCGATTTGTATACTGCTACTTCTCTTATCACTGATTATGCAAGGTGTAGGGAGTTTGGGTTGGCACTTGGCTTGTTCAATGAGATCGTGGACAGGGATGTGGTGTTTTGGAATGCTATGATGACCGCGTGTGTAAGGACCAGGCGTTTTGAGGCAACAGTTCATTTCTTCAATCAAATGGCTGGTGAGGGTATTGCATTTGACTTCACAACTCTAATTATTCTGACATCAGCATTTTCGAATTTGAAATGTCTTGGACAAAGTCAAGCTGTTCATGGCTTGAGTATTAAAGCAGGAATGTTTTCTGACACTGTTTTAAGTAATGCTCTGATTTATATATACTCCAAATGTGGCGACATGATATCATCTGAGGACGTTTTCAGAGAAGTAGAACTTAAAGATCTTGTAACATGGAACTCAATGATGAGCGGTTGTTTGTATGATGGCCACCCTGAGAAGTCACTTTGGTATTTGAGATGCATGGCGTGGTGTGATATTCGAGCTGATGATACGAGTATTTCATGTGCCATAGCATCTTGCACTTACTCGCAAAAGTTTGGTCCTGGCCTTGCAATACATGGATGGGGACACAAATTGGGATATGGAGAGGAGAAATCTATTTCAGTTGCTAACTCTCTTATTTCATTCTATTCTCATTTCAAAGATATATACTCTGCAGATTCTGTCTTTGAAGCAATGGCGCTCAAGGATGTGGTTTCTTGGAATGCCATGATTAAGGGACTTTATTACAATGAAGAGCCCGCAGAGGCATTTCGTCTTCTGCGCGACATGCAGTCTGTAGCGTTCATCCAACCTGATCTGGCGACTGTGCTCACTGCCATTCCTTTCTGTGCTGAATTATTTCTTCTAAGGGAAGGAAAAGCTTTCCATGGTTTCGCCATTAGGAGGAACATGGCATCGGCATCAGTAAACTCAGTTACCAACAGCCTGATTAATATGTATGCCAAGTGTGATCATGTCAAAGAAGCGGAATATTTGTTCACAACAATGCCAAAGAAAGATTTGAAAGCATGGAATACTATGATCTCTGGATATGCTCGATGCGGGATGTCCTTGGAAGCTAAAGTATTATTCAAGAAAATGCTGCTGTGTTACTCGCCATGCACCTTGACAACCCTGTTAGCGATCATCCCATCTTGCGATTCTCCCGAATCAGATCAATTTGGAAAATCTATCCACAGTTGGAGTATCAAGGTGGGATTTTGTGACCAACTTTTTGCTATCAATTCACTCATCAACATGTATATTAGTTGTGGGAATCTGCCGGACGCCTTCATGTTGTTCAGTAGCATCTCCTTTCAGGGTGATGTTACTAGCTGGAACACTATAATTGCTGGCTGCACTCAAGAAGGCCATTATTTAGAAGCTTTGTGGTATTTCGCCTTTATGAGGCATACATCCAGAGTTCATTGCAACTCTATTACTCTTGTAAGTGTAATATCCGCTTGTGGCGTTCTGGGATTAGGAATTCAAGGGAACTTGATTCATGGCCTTGCTCTTAAAACAGGAATACTTGCTGATATCAGAGTGCAGAATTCATTCGTGACGATGTACGGCAAGTTTGGTGATACTGAGAATGCAAGATTAACGTTCAATCTTAGTGCAGACCATAATTTGTGTTCATGGAATTGTGTATTGTCCGCTCTCTCCCAAAATGAGGATGCTAAAAAAGCACTGGAGCTATTCCATGCCCTTGAATTTGAGCCAAATGAGATCACCTTTTCTACTGTTCTTTCAGCATGTACTCAGATTGGAGCCATCACTTATGGTAGACAGATCCATGGGTGTGTATTCAGGTTACATTTCGACCGAAACCCATTTATATCAGCTGCACTCCTGGACATGTATAGCCATTGTGGCAGGCTATATATTGCTGAAAAGGTTTTTCTAAGCGCCCCACATAAATCGGTTTCTTCTTGGAATTCCATGATATCTGCATATGGCTTTCATACCCGTGGCCGAAAAGCGATCGACACCTTTGAAGAGATGATCCGGAAAGGAATCTTTCCAACAAACAGCTCATTTACAAGCCTCATCTCGTCTTGCAGCCACACGGGACTGGTTGATGAAGGTCTGTTCTATTATGACCTCATGTTGAAGAAATTTAAACTGCAGCCTACTGCTGAACATCATGTATGCGTCGTTCACATGCTCGGCCGGTCCGGAAAGCTTCAGGCGGCTTATGATTTCATCAAGAATCTGGCAACTGAACCCGAGCCAGGCATATGGGGAGCACTTCTTAGCGCTTGCAGCTCCCATGGGGACCTTGAGATGGGGAGAGAAGTAGCAGAGATTTTGTTTTCTTTAGAACCAGATAATGGTAGTTATTACATAACTTTGTGTAATATGTATGTAGCTGCAAATAGATGGGAGGAGGCTGTGGAGTTGAGGACAATATTTCGGGACAAACAACTGAAAAAACCCGTTGGTTACAGTTCTATTGATATTACTAGCTAAGATATACAGGTATTTTCTTTGTTCTTCGATATGCCTCATGGAATCATAACCTCATACATGTGTATGTATTGTATATAAAGGGTACTTCAGAACAACTGATTATGTAACTGAAGAAAACGATTCAATTTTTCCATAAATACTTCTGGTTTCTTACTGAAACTAAGACAGACCCAAAACTAAGGCTTATATTCATCTGCCACACATATAATAAGTACATGTCACTATTTCTGGTCATGGACAGGTACATCTTTATATAAGCTAACAACCGAGTGCAAGATGTTTGTAGCAGCAGCTATGAATAGTGCACAAGGTGATGGACAAATTAATGTGCAATTTAGAAAGGCGCCTAAGAACATGGGAAGATACAAAGCTGGAAACCCTGAAGCAGATGACATTGGAATGCTTCAATGGAGGAACAGAAAACAATAGATGACAGTGGACATCTAATCCGGCAAATACACAACTCGATCAACATAATACGAGCAGAGTATGAACTTTCACCAGATGACAGCAGGGAGTATCTGGAAAGATCCTGATGCAAATTACCACCGAAGAGAATTCAATGTTTCTCCTGGTGCCTCCTCCAGCACCGTATTCCAACGATTAGCAACCTAGTATGTTGAGGGATACAGGTAGAAGAGCTAAACCGATATAAGGCACCCCTTTTTGGGGACCCTGCGCACTCCCCTTCTTTTTCCCCTTTTTTTTGGGTGTTTAACTCTAGGATTTATTGGGTTTAGCCCTAGAGTTTATTGGGTTTAGGGGATAGGATTTTAGATTTTTTCGGCGGCGAAGCCGCCGTAATATTAATTCTAAAATTATAAATTTG
>JAOYMZ010061587.1:0-12951 GCA_025802335.1 Pinguicula primuliflora
TCAGGAGTACAGTGTAGTGAAAGAAATGGAAATTGAAGAGTTGCGGAACAGGATTCGGAGTCTGGAATGTCTTGGAATCAAGCCCGTCGATGACCTGGTTAACATGAATGTCGCCTCTGTGGAGCCAGTCGATGCCTCTGCGGAGCCAGTCGACACCTCTGCGGAGCCAGTTGCCTCTGTGGAGTCAGTCGACGCCTTTGTGGACCCAATCGCCGCCTCAAAACCAGGCACCTCCTCTAAACCAGGCGTCTCCTCTATGGAACTATCCGGTGCCGAAAATGATCATTCGTACACGTACATATACGGCAACCCTACACAGTAATTGGAAGGCACGGATGTGCCACCTGATCCTGTACATTCGGAAGACTTATACGTTGGAGATGTTAAGGCTATGTCTGCACCGATCGTAAATGAAGAAACTGGTGAAGAACAAGAAGCGGTTTGGAGTAATAAGAGGAAACGGGGGCCATCGAAATACCAACACTTGATATTTCCACGACCTAAAACTAAGAGGACGAAGGCACTTTATAATACAGATGCCCACACAGGTACGGGAGATGAATTCAATCAACGTCTAGGATGTCTAAAACGTTTGATGGGGATGAGGGATGAAGAATGTTGTCCGAAAGACATTCGTGGTGGTTTTATGGAGCTGAATCCAAAATTCTTCGAAAGTCTTATGGAAGCAAATACTTGACTGGAGGATAATTTAAGCATTTATTCTGATGGTTTTGTTCTAGTAATGTATATGACCATTAGTTGTACCATACATACATACTAATGGTTGGTTTTCTACTTTCTCTTAGCATGTTGATGAAATCTTTTATCTTATGAGGAAGAGATCTGGAAAATACAAGAACATCTTCCCACAAGATGTTGCACTTGCCCGACTGATTTTTGTACCCTTACAATCATTGCTGGGATGACAAGAAAGATTGTGCACGAAAGAAGAGAAAGAAAGCCTTATACAGAATGTTCAAAAAATACGTGAAATTGACCCCCGGCAAGGAACCGATGTGGTTAACTTGCAAGACCGTGTACGTGCCTTGACTTATCGAAAGGACACATTGGATGACGGCTGTCTTGCACTTAGAAGGAGGTCGGATCACCGTTATTGACAATCAACGGACGACTTATTCAGACGATCAGATCCAAAAGTCGTTGCGTCCAATATGCACACTGATCTCGGAGATTCTGAAGCCTTTCAAAGAAAGCGTCATGTGGGGTGAGCTACTCGTAGAAGACATATGGAAATGTTCTCGTCCTCGAGAATCCCATTCTTATGAGCTTCGACCTGATCATGGGGACACAATGTAATAAGTTTATTTCAATCACTCATATGTTGGGTAAGTTCAATTATTGTTTTAATTCGTTAATGGTTTGTTCATTGATTTATATACAGTAGAGATTGTGGGATCTATATGTGCAAGAATATCGAATTGCACATGATGGGCATCACAAATTCCAAGAACTACATGAATAATGATGCACTATTATATTATCGGGAATTGTATGCTTGATCGATTTTTGAAGTATGCTTGGAACCGTAACAATGTACACTTCAGGGTGTTGATGTGGTTTGACTTTTGATTCAATTCAATGTGTACGAACAAATTTCACAAAATTGACATGACTTGTCGCGTTAAAAACGAATGCTTTAGTAAGATTTGCGAATTCAACAAAATTCGAACAAAATACATAATAAAATTAACTAAATTATAAGCTACTCTGCACTGTCGGGAAACGAACGAATCCTTCTATCGATAGTTAAGAAAATTCAGACAGATCGTCGATAATTAAGAAAGTAGGGTAAGGGACCTAATACTGTAACGGCGTTAATCGCGTTTAGTCGCAATATTCCTGATAGCCATCGTAATAGCCTTGACACTATTCGGATTAACAGATTAACATTTAAAATAAAAATATTTTAATAATTAATATATATTGACTAATATAAAAGTAAATTATGTTGGAGGATGACATAATGATATGTGTGTCAATATCACTTATTTTGGATGCACTACGTGAAATAAGATTATATTCTCATACAAGTCGATTGTTGTGAACAAAGAGACTTCATTGTATTCCTAGTAGGACTTCATTGTATTCCTAGTAGGAGTAATTACATGTATTCCTAGTGCGAACAAAGAGACTTGGAGATGAATGAATCATACATGGTGCAATTACATCTAAAGAATGAAATTGTGGCATTTTGAATGGGGTCAAGACTCAAAAGTGATTAGTTACAGGTCAGGAAGACGAATTTAGAAATAATTATTGAGTCCTGGTTGTTTTTGAATCTAGGATATGAGACCCGACTGATTAATTTGGGTTCACCACGTCTAGTTGCGTAGTTGTCGAAATTGTTCTAGTCTCTAGGGTTTAGGGCTCGACTAAAGTATTCGAGTATACCATGTCTAGTCACGAAATTGTCGAAATTATTCTAGCCTCTGTGGTTTAGGGCCCGACTAAAGTATTCGGGTACACCACGTTGAGTAACGTAATTATCGAAATCGTTCTAACCTCTAGGGTATAAGGCCTGACTAAAGTATTCGGGTACACCACGTCGAGTTGCATAATTGTTGAAATTATTCTAGCCTCTAAGGTTTAGGACCCGACTATTGTATTCGGGTACACCATGTCAAGTCGCGTAGTTCTCATCATTGATAGAACCTCTAGCTTTAGGGTCCGACTCGACGTATTTGGGTACACCACGTCTAGTCGAGTAGTTAACATCTCTATGGTTTAGGGCCAGACTCGACCAATTCGGGTAGGGTTTAGAGTCCGAATTAAATATTTGAGTATATCACATCCATTCGTGTATTTCTGTCATTGTTCTTGTCATTGAAATATTCGAATATACCACGTCAAGTGAGTATGGATAACAAAGTTTTGGTGGGTTGTTTATTGTTAAATGTTTAGTGACCGACAGAGTGTCCGGGTTTACCACGTATAGTCGCGCTCTTATCGTCCGATGTAAATAGAACAATGGATGTTGTGCTTCTTATTACAGGATAGTTGGAGCACGAATAACTCATCTGGAATAACCATGACGGATCACGGTCTTGTCGATAACTTGGTTTGTTTCATAGTTAATGGACCGACTAAATTATCTGAGTTTACCACGCATAGTCGCGATTTTACCGTCAGATGTGAATAGAATAGCGGATGTTGTGCTAACTACAGAATTGTTGGAGCACAAATGTCTCATCTAGGATAACCACGATTGATCATATTGAGTCGACTGCTGTGTTTGTTCCGAATATGCTATACGTTATATTTAATTATGGTATAACAAAGTTCTAGTGGATTATTTATTGTTAAATGTTTATTGCCCGATGGCATGTCCGGATTTACCACATATTACCGACGTGAATAGAACAACAGATTATGTGCTTACTACAGGATAATTTTTGGAATAATGCTTCCGGAATAACCACGATGAGTCGCGGTCTTATCGATAGGTGTGTTTGTTTAATAGTTAATGGATCGACTTTAATTATTCGGGCATACTACGCATTGTCTTGATCTTACTGTCAGATGTGACTAGAATAGCGGATGCTGTGTTAATTACAGGATAGTTTGAGTATGAATACCTCTTCCGGGATATTCATGATTGTCCGAGGTCAGAACGATTGTTGTGTTTGATCCGAATATGCTATATGGGATATTTAATTATGGTATAATAAAGCTCTGGTAGGTTGTTTATTGTTCAATATTTATTTTCCAACGGCGTATCTGGATTTACCACATATTACTGACGTGAATAGAACAACATATTATGTGCTTATTACAGGATAGTTTTTGGAATAATGCTTTCAGTATAACCACAATGGGTCGCGGTGTTATCGATAGGTGTGTTTGTTTAATAGTTATTGGACCGACTTCAATTATCCGGGTGTACCACGCATTGTCGCGATCTTATCGTCAGAAGTGATTAGAATAGTGGATGTTGTGCTAATTATAGGATAGTTGAAGCACTAATGCCTCTTCCGGAATATCCACGATTGTCCGAGGTCAGGACGATTGCTGTGTTTGATCCGAATATACTATACGGGAGATTTAATTATAGTATAATAAAACTGTGGTGGATTGTTTATTGTTAAATATTTATTGCTCGATGGTATGTCCGAGTTTACCACGTATTATCGACGTGAATAGAACAACGGATTATGTGCTTATTATAGGATAGTTTTCGGAATAATATTTCCGGGATAACCACGATGGTCGCGATCTTACCGTCAGATGTGATTAGCGGATGCTGCTGCTTACTTATAAAAAAACAGCGAATGCTGTGCTAATTACAGGATAGTTTTAGCACGAATACCTCTTCCGGGATATCCGCGATTGTCCGAGGTCAAGACGATTGTTGTGTTTGTCAAGCTGTAATTTAATATATAATTATTATCAAGTTTGAAGGGCCGCTAAGTGGACAATGGCTGAAGTCCCGCCCAAAATCAGTATCTGGAATCACCACGTATGTTTCTGCTTTACTCGTAGGTCACGTTATACCCAACATATTAGAAGTGTTGAATTATATTATAGAACATGATTAAGATTAAGTAATGAATACAACTGAATTCACAACTACATGGATGAAATGGATACAACTGAATTCTTATTATCAAGTCTCAATTAAATGTTCAGCATGCAAATGAAAAGTTGGAAAGGGTACGATACGAACTGTAGGCTGCAGTCCTCGCTCTCGCCATCCACTTGTAGTTTTATTTTCCTTATCAACACGTTCACTGTTGTATGTCTTTGCATAGTATCTGAGAACACTGCACTTCTGGCAGTGATTCTTGCGCTTCATTTTTGCTTTGCCTTCCAATGTCGAATGCGGAAAAATTGGTTTTCCTCTCTTCTTGCCATGAATCTTTGGAAAGGGAAAAAGTGTATTGATGGGAATAATATGGAGATGTATGCCGTGACATGTTTCCTCATCATGCACCCTAGTGTAGTTCAGCGCCGGCGAGTTAAGACTGTGTGATCTTGTGTCAGATTCATTTGTTGCAAATGCATCTACACAAGTTGACTTGGCCTGAATGTTCATCACAACTTCTGTCCCGTTGATGTTGAGCTGACGTGTAATCAATTCGTTAGCTTTGGTCTCACCCATTACCACATTAATTATCACGGACTCATGTCTCGACATAATTATGGAGCCAACCTGCGTGCATTCTGCCACTCACTTTGAATGCAAAATAATTTCCAAAGTGTGTCACGTTGAATCCTTGTTTTCACGTTGATTTAAAAATCTCACAACATTGTCATCATCACGCGGGAAAATGGTAGACTCTGCATGGTCGAACTTCCTTTTAGGACTATACTGCAAAACTAAATTTGTTGTATCTCTACTAAGACCATATCTGGTGTAAATGAGATCTAATAGCGATGCGAACGATAGGTTCTCTTCGATTTGAATAGCTCTCAAACTACAGTCGATGTCTGTTCTTATAAACTCCGGAAGATCCTTTACTTCATCAAGACTTATAATCTTATAAAATAAAGTCAGCTTCATATGCAAATAATAGAAAACAGAGCAGCGTATATAATATAAATACATAGAATCAAGGAGTCGGGTTACTCGACCAAGCACGGTAATCACGACTACAAAGTGTTGGGTGATCGAACACAGGCCGCGGCTTGTATTCTTGACCACAAATCGACTGAATTAACCCAAAGAATGAATGTCCGGATCACAAAATTGAGATTCTCACACAAAAATGCATGACCTATATCGAGAACTAAATAATCTTATTCATAAATCAACTAGAATTCAGAATCAAACGCACCTTCAAAAATGGAACACAGATTAAATCAAGGAATCGAGTTACTCGACCAAGCACGGTAATCACGACTACAAGGTGTTGGGTGACCGAACGCAGGCCGCGACCTGTATTCTTGACCACAAATCGACTGAATTAATCCAGAGAATGAACGTTCGGATCACAGAATTGAAATTATTATACCAAAATGCATGACCCATACCGAGAACTAAATAATCATGTCCATAAATCAACTTGAATTCAGAATCAAACGCACCTTCAAAAATGGAACACGGATTACATCCGGTCTATTCACGCTTGCTCTCTGTCTCTCTCGCTCTCTTTAAATTAGCACAGCATCCGACGATCGAAAAACCATAACGGTCGAAAAACCAACGGTCGGAAAAATTGAGCTTAGAATAGGAGAGAATAGAAGCAAAATATTGATTTATATTTTCCGACGATCGAAAAACCATAACGGTGGTTGAGGATGACGGGAATGGGTATAATTACATTAGTTGCCAGTTTAGTATCGGCATTTATTATGCTAAATTAAAATATATTCGATTTTTAATTTATTTTTAAACATAAAGGTTACATTTGCAATTCGTATTTTTTAAAATTATTTTTCAAAAATAGATTTCTCAAAAATAGATTTCTCATGAGAGTGCTTTTGCGATTGCTCCCATCTTTATTGTTTGTTTTTGAAACCCACCAAATTATTTGAATCTTGCTAGGTACACATCTTCTATCTATTAAAAGGGATCAGAACGGCAATACATTTAGGGAGATGCTAGGTGTACCGAAAATTCTTGTACAGAATTTCGGTACACACCTATTTTGGTAGGTTTCCGGCCACCGAAATAAAAAAATAAGACCGGTTCTGGAATCCTCGCGTCGAAATGATGCCGGAACCGGTCATGGGTTTCGGTTTCGGCGGCTTCGCCGCCGAAAAAACTAAAACCCTATTAAATAAGCATTTTAAGAGCAACAAACTTAACCCTAGCCTTAAACGGTGTGTTACGAGGGCTAAAATAAAAGTTTAATACCGGTTCTGACACCATTTCGATGCGAGTATTCCAAAACCGGTGTTATTTTTTTATTTCAGTGACCGAAAACTCATCAAAATAGGTGTGTACCGAAATTCTGTACAAGAATTTTCGGTACACCTAGCATTATTGTAAAGAATACTATAAAATAGCATATCTTATATTTGTATGAATGAAAATTGATATTTAAAAATTATGAACTTTCCACATTCAATATATGAGATAGGAAAATGATATTGTGAAATTAGTAGAGATTAATGGGTGAGTAAAGTGGGAACATATAGATACATTTGTGGTCCTTAAGTGATACACGTTGGTTTTTACTTCTTGAGCACTCCTTATTACTCATCTATAAAAAGATCCACATGTTTGGAAAAACACATGTTTATATGCTTACACACAAAAAACACATTGAGTTTAGAATTCATATTTTGTGATTTCTTTGGCGTCGTTATTTTTTTGTTCTTGATGATAGAAAGAAGACATTGTTCGAGTTTCCCGGAATAACGCAGCCGTGATGGGTCAAGCTCTTCGTACTCTGTTGTATTCTGAGAAAGTAACGTCCAAGATCTCGAGACACCGAGGATGTGACAAATTTGTCCTACGGAAACAGTGGTTCACATGTATCAGAATAACCTTTAGTTTCCGCAATTGTAAACTATCAGTCGCTATTCGGTGCATGTGCCAACAATCTTAAGATAATGTTGCATGTTTCGTAGTAGCTTTGTCTAACAAACTTAAGATAAATTTACTTTCTATTTTATTGGAGACTAACAGTTTGTTTCGCAGAAATTGAACATCCAATGGGTGAATATGAAGGAACAATAAATTTCGATTCCTCTTAAATTTTAAATTAAGCTTGCATACCGTTATTATAGTGAAGACTACATGATCTAGTGAATTTGGAGTTCATTTTAGATGCATGTATAATTTGTGTTTATATTTATATGCTACATGATAGTGCATGTTCGAGAAATTATATGCGATATTAAAAATTGCATAATTTGAAATTTGTGTCGTTGGGTCGTGATTATCGAGAACATAACGCATGTCGGAAATTTGATTATGCATGTCGTGATTTGCATCTTATGTGTGATTATGCATGTCGTGATTTGCATCTTATGCAGTCGGAA
Organism: Pinguicula primuliflora; assembly: GCA_025802335.1. Lineage (NCBI taxonomy): Eukaryota > Viridiplantae > Streptophyta > Magnoliopsida > Lamiales > Lentibulariaceae > Pinguicula > Pinguicula primuliflora. The sequence continues at coordinate 7,951 of JAOYMZ010061587.1, forward strand.
ATTTAGACTGTCATGTGTTCCTTTAAATCTAAATTACTTGATCTACTGTATATATTATTTCCATCAATTGTATGTTCAAAATTACAAACCTTTGAGTTTCTTGAATTTTACAGAAAATGGTAAAGAACATTGATGGAAGTAAAGATGAAGTGCCCAATATTGGAGACTCTTCCAAACAACCACTTGGACAAATTGAGGTGTCTTTGGATATTGTCACTCTTGGGGGCTCATCTGGAAAGAATAGTCTCGGGATGCATCGGTTCCTAGGATTTTGTTGGCCGCTCAGATGATATCTAATCCAATGAGTCACAATGAGAAGCCAGAGAAATTCACCGGGTCCAACTTTAAAATATGACAATAAAAGATGTTGTTCTATCTTATGATGTTGAATCTTGCGAGATTCTTGAAGGAGGATCCTCCTACTGTTAGATATGATGAATTGGATGACAACTATAATTGATGCATGAAAGCAGTCTAAATTCCTTTGTCGGAATTATATCTTGAATGACTTGTCTGATGCTTTATACAGTATATAATGTTAGAAAGACACCTAAAGATATATGGAATGCCTTAGAGCATAAATATAAATCTGATGATGCTGGGACCAAGAAATTCTTGATTGCCAAGTACTTGAATTTCAAGATGGTGGACACTAAGACTGTTGTAAGTCAAGTCCAAGAGCTTCAGATGATTTTCCATACAATTGCGGTTGAAGGAATGATCATGAGTGAATTGATCTAAGTTGGTTCAGTCATTGAGAAATTACCTCCTGAATGGGTAAACTTCAAGAACTATCTCAAGTTGAAGAGAAAGAAAATGACCGTGGAAGATCTCGTTTTGAGACTTCGCATTGAAGAGGACAACAAGGTCTTCGATAAAAAGGCTTCAAATACAGTCAAAATTAATGCTGCCAAAGCTAATGTAGTTGAGCATGACAAGGGCAAGAATAAGAAGTCTAATCCTGGGTCTAAAGTGGGACCGAAATGAGGAATTGTGAAGAAAACCAAGTTTCTTGGTAAATGTTACAATTGTGGCAAGGTTGGTCACAAGGCATCCGATTGCAGAGTGCCTAAAAGGAAGAGTAGAGATCACCATGAAGCTAATGTCATGGATGAATCTGAAATAGACTTGTGTGCTATGATCTATGAGGTAAACATGGTGGACATTAATCCTAAAGCATGGTACCTATACACTGGAGCCACGAGGCATTTATGAGAGATCGAGACTACTTTCTCCGAGTCAATCATGAAAACTGGAGTAAAGGTCTATATAGGAAACCATACCACTTCTGATGTGGAGGGGATTGGAATTGTTTTTCTGAAAATGACTTCAGGAAAAGAACTCAAGCTGCAGAATGTACTGTATGCACCTGATTTGAGAAGGAATTTAATTTTCAGGACGCTATTGAGTTAACATGGATTCAAGATCGTGTTGAAGTCCAACAAACTTGTTCTGTCGAAACAAGGTATTTTTGTTGGAAAAGGGTATGTGTCTGATGACAACTTGTGGAAGATGAATGTAATAGCTGTTAAGACCCATGTTAATGGAAATGCTACTACTTCTTCTGTCTACATGATTGAGTTGTCTAATCTACGACATGATAGATTGGACATGTTAATTATGATATATTGCGTAGATTAATTAAACTCAATTACATACCTGAATTTAATATAGATTCCAAACACAAGTGTGAAACTTTTGTAGAGACAAAAATGACAAGATCATCGTTCCAATCAGTTGAAAAAAACTGAGCCCCTTGGATTAATTCACACTGATGTATGTGATTTAAAATTAGTCCAGACAAGGGGTGGTAACAAATACTTCGTTACTTTCATCGATGACAATACACGGTATTGCTATGTTTTCTTTAATAAAAAGTAAAATGAGGCTATATAAAAATTTGTTCTCTATAAGTAAGAAGTAGAAAATCAATTTAATAAAAAAATTAAAATGGTTCGAAGTGACGGTGGAGATGAATATGTAGAACTATTTGGTGCGTTCTGTGCTCACATGGAATAATTCACGAGGTCATTGCCCCTTATTTCCCACAATCCAATGGGATTGCAGAAAGGAAAAATAAAACCCTGAAAGAAATGACGTACTCAATATTGATTAGTTCAGGTTTACCACGGAACTTGTGAGGAGAAGCTGTGCCATCAGCAAACTACCTTTTAAAGAAGGTATCCCATAAGAAAGTCGAAAAGATGCCCTATGAATACCTTGGGGGTATCTTGCTAATGTAGCATCACCGCTAGCAAAGAATATGAAAATAGGTCCTAAGACAGTGGACTGTGTTTTCATTGAATACGCACATCATAGTAGTCATATTGATTTCTTGTATATGAATTACAAAATCCTGATATTCATAAGAACACAATAATGAAATCGAGAAATGTTTCGTTCTTTGAGGATGTATTTCCATACAAATCTAAAGAAGTTGCAGTAAGTTCTTCAAATGAAATCTTAGATGACATTGGTCCAGAAGATAATGAAGAAACTGTAGAAACTCAGCAAGAGCCCAGACGTAGTAAAGGGTAAGGATAGAAAGATCTTTTGGATCAGATTTTCTAACCTATATGGTTGAGAATGAACCTCGAACCTACAAAGAAGCTGTAAATTCTACAGAGGATCTTTTTGGAAAGAAGACATAAAGGAGAAATTGATTCCATTATGTATAACCAAACTTGGGAACTAGTGGACCTCCCTGCGGGATGTAAATAATTAGGTTCCAAATTGGTTTTCAAACGAAAAATAAAAATATATGGAACAATTGAAAAGTATAAGACCCGACTTGTGATCGTAAGATACAAATAAAAACAAAGCTATGATTACTTTGATACTTATTCTCCCGTGTCGAGAAAAAATTCAATAAGATTAATTTTGGCAATTGCTGCATTGCAAAATCTTGAAGTACATCAAATGGAGATAAAAACTATTTTTCTTAATGGAGATCTTGATGAAAAGATCTACATGGAGCAACTTGAGGGTTATGTAGCTCCTGGACAAGAAAAAAAGTTTGTAGACTAGTGAAGTCATTGTATGGACTTAAACAAGCACCCAAACAGTGACATGAGAAATTTGATCATGTCATGATGACCAATGAGTATAAGATCAATGAGTGTGACAAGTGTATCTACGTAAAGACCACAGAACAAGGATAGGTGATCCTGTGTTTATATGTAGATAACATACTAGTTATGGGCAACAATGATTTAATGGTAAAAAGTACCAAAGACTTGCTGAACTTAAAGTTTGATATGAAAGATATGAGATTGACGGATGTAATTTTAGAGATTAAAATTTTGAGAATGCCAAGTGACCATATTCAATCAATCACACTATATTGATAAAATACTTAACAAATTTAATGAGGATGATTCTAGCTTGACTAGAACTCTGATTGATACGAGTCAACATTTGTCAAAAAATAAAGGAAAGTGTATTGCTCAAATAGAACATGTTAGAGTGATAGGCAGTCTGATGTACTTAATGAGTTGTACAAGACCAGACATCGCCTATACTGTTGGTGTATTGAGCAGATTCACGAATAATCCAGGAAGTGATCACTAGAAAGCAATCAAAAGAGTACTAAGGTATCTTAGATATACTCATGATTAACCAAACCAAACCAAACCAAACCAAACCAAATCAAACATACCCAGTAAATTTCGCCCTTAGGCAGGGTCTGGGGAGAGTAAGATATACGCAATCATATTCCCACCCCTCAGCAGGATGGGAAGATTGTTTCCGTGGAGACCCTCAGCTCGAAAGAAAATAATAATAATAATTATAATATCACTCATAATCATAATCCTAGTAATAGTAGTACTAATCATAGTAATAATAGTAATAATCCTAGTCCTAGCAGTAATAATAGTAATTATAGTAATTATTATTATTATAACAATAATAAAAAGAATAAACGAATATAGCAGAAAATAAACTATTTACCTCAACCCTACACTACATATATTCAAAATAAAATAAATGCATACACAAATGAGGAGCCGACTAAACAGATATACTCATGATTATGGGTTACATTATACCAGAGATCCCTGTATGTTAGAAGGGTACACTGATGCAAGTTGGATCTCTGATATACACGAATCCAAAGCCACTAGTTGATATGTTTTCACTATTGGAGGTGAAGCGATTCTTGAAAATCAACTAAACAAACCATAATAACCAGATCTACGATAGAATCTAAGTTCAGGAGAAACACATTCACGAGCGAAGGGGACAAATCTGGCCATTTCGGGAGAAAAGTGGAAGTTACTGCCATGCCTTTGCAACGGCATATCTCTCCAACCAGGGCTTGGACAGAGCTCTAATTTCACCAAGATATCGGCTAAAGAGTCCTCTACAAGTCTTGTATTTGCACAGAAAACAGAAAAAGGGTCTAAGATGGAGATATCGTCCGATTTATCAGAAAGGATAAATCCTGCGCGCAATGACTATTAGACCTCTTGCACGGGCTGTATCTCCTAAACGACTTGAGGGATGGTTCTGTAATTTCACCAGCATCTATACCTGAGGCTTATCTACAATTTTGATTCACGGATTTTATGCACCTGACGTCGTCAAGATGATCCAAAGCTCTACCTACCGCAGTGAATTCAAAATTGGAGCAAAGACAGTCTTGCCCTTACTAAATGAAGAAGGCAAGCACAAATCCGAGGGAGTCTGGTGGTAATTGACCAAGAACTCGTGCCTACTTGTAAGAGAGCCCCTCATTCTGTCAGAGACAACTTTGGGAGGCTACACTTGAGGAATAAGAGGCGGAATTGGAAGAGGAGACCCACGGCCGGAGGAGAAGCTCGGAGTTCAAGTTCTTGAGCGACTTCAATGGAGTTTTTATTCCCTTCTTTTACATTTGTAGTAGCTCTTGCCTTAGGCATGAGCTAAATAGCTTGACCTAGGACTTGGCTTTGTGGATTCATGATGCTTTGAACCTTGCTTTCTTTGTATTAATGTCCTAATTTACTTTCTCTTAATGTA
>JAOYMZ010061598.1:0-12950 GCA_025802335.1 Pinguicula primuliflora
CTAACTTCTACATGATGTGTTAGGAGGTACTGGATACAAGTGAGGGAGATACAAAATTGCTTGGCGATAAACGTTTTCGAAAACATATTCTTGTTACTGTTTCCTCTTCAAAAATCACAACTCACACACTCACTATTTTTCATCAAACTCCAGGCACTCCCCATTTTTTCTGCACACTCACTGCACCGCTCACTGCTATGTGTTATTTTAAGAACTGGTTGGTAAACTGATTGTGTATGGTCACTCTGGTGCTAACTGGTTTGCAGGACGTGTGTAGTGTTGGGCTAAATGCCTCTGTACGAATGTTTGGGCTCGTGTCCGAGTATTGGGTTTTAAAACCCCAGTGATAATTGGATGGTCTCCCCGGTTAATGTATTGGCTTTGACCCGGTAAGATTGGCCTAGGCCTGGTGAACTAAAGAATTAGGCTTGTGTATGTGATTGTTGACAGGAAGGTTGATGATTGGATTGTGCTAACAGTAGCCCACTGATTGCAAATGTTTCATTCTTAGCTTCAAACTTATAGATATTTCTTTCAAAAAAAACCTTCAGTGTTGTGTTGAGTCAGACTGAGTTATTCTTAAGTCCCATGTTTCGGAATATGTGAAATGAGACATGATTCGTGTTCCATGGCTGAATGGCTTGTTGAGCTGATGCTCCGTAATGAGGATTTCAGCCTGGGTTAGTGATTGAACAGAGTTGGGATTGAGTCTATGACTCGAGTATAGATGTAGTCGTGTAAAGTTTGAGTGTTGTGGTCATGAACCATGCAGGGTTGGTCTCGGTTATGGATCTTGTAGGGTTGGTCTCGGTTATGAACCGTGCAGGGTTGGTCTCGGTTATGTAAAGTTCGAGTGTTGTGGTCATGAACCGTGCAGGGTTGGTCTCGGTTATGTAAAGTTCGAGTGTTGTGGTCATGAACCGTGCAGCCTGGGTTAGTGATTGAACCGAGTTCCAGGAAGTGAATTTTTTTTGTAGTAGTAATCATACACCTTGTTAGCCGAGGACCATAAGCCAAAAGTTTGCCCTGAAAAAAATATAAGCGTGTGGTTAGTGAGACAAAAAATTTGGGAATGTCAATCGGGAGTTTACCACTTACTTGGGTTGTTAAATCCTTAGGCACTGCGATACCTTAAGGAAGAGAGGGCTTCCAAGCTAATGCAAGTTGTTTATCTTATATATCGTGCATTATATACTAGTTGAAATAATTCGGTTAGAATGCCCTATGATGTGTTATGTGAATCAGGTTTATGTTGGAGCTATAAGGGGAAATAAACTTTAACATATGTGCTCTGAACAGGCAATGTCTGGGAGAGGACGAGGACGTGTGCTTAAAAGTCATGGGGGCAGGAACCTGTGCACGGAGTTGCAGGAGCGATGCCTCCACCACCACCAGTGGTAATACCGAAACTATCGGTAGAAGCTATTAACGCACTGAACGCATGGGCTGTTAACCTCAACCCGGGCCCTCCTCCTGGGGTTGTTCCAATAGCCCCAGCAGAAGGAGCCCCAGCGGAGGGAGTGAATGTGGGGAGCTTTAGAAGACAATTCGCAGCACTTCAGAAGATGCGGATCATAACATTCGAAGGGAGTCAAGGGCCAGAGGAAGCTACGAAATGGATGGAGGAGATGGAGAAAGGACTAAGGCTATTGGAAACTCCGAAGCAATTAAAAGTAGAAGTAGCAACAACCTTTCTTGGGGGTGGAGCAGCAAAGTGGTGGAAGAGTATGGTGCAAGAACTAGAGAGGCGAGGACCGGTAACTTGGAACGTGTTTTATGACGTATTCTCACAGTTATACATCCCTCCGAGTTGGCAGACAAAATAGATGATAGCATTCAATCAATGCGTGTAGAGAGATAGAGAAATTGTGTTGCAATTCAATGCTCGGTTCCATGAACTAGGAAGAAACTCATCAATGATTATGGACAATCAGACTCTTAAGATGCATCGATTTCTACAAGGGTTACTTGGTGCAAATCATATGGCTCTTACCGGAGTGTTGACCACAGAGTTTGGGATTCTGTTAGATGCAGCAGTGAGGGTGGAATCTGAAATAGAAAGTCGAGAAAAGGATAACAAGAGACACCGGGTGATGGAGGCTAGACCCCTGTCAAGGAACTCAACTACCAGGTATGCCCCCTACCGACCGAGTTTTCGAAACATGCCAAGAAATGGAGAAGGCACGTTCGGGTGGGCGGACCGTCGTTGCTTCACGTGTGGACAACTAGGACATGGACAGGACCGTTGAGCACAGAATCAAAACTAGCAGTCCCGCACGAATGTACCCTGGTTACCCCCACCTCCGAACAACCGAGCAACTTTGCCTCAGACCGGACAAGCCAGAGTGTATGCAATCACCCATGAACAGGCGGACAATCTAGAGACTGTGATCACAGGTAACTTGAAATTTTATAACCATATGGCTTTCACGTTATTCAACAGTGGGGCAACACGGTCATTTATCTCGGAAGGGTTCGCGGACAAGGTACGCGCACCTCTTATTATGTTGCCCATGAAATGGTTAGTGACTACGCCAGCGAAAAAGATTCTAATCGCTAGACGAGGTATTGAAAATTGTGTCATAGAGATAGGAGGGCAGTCGCTCCATACTCAATTATTGGTGATAGATATACAAGAATTTGACATTATATTGGGCATGGATTGGTTAGCCGCCAACTACGCTAAAATAGATTGTCGGGTCAAGAGAATTCTCTTTCGAAATCCTGAGTGTGAACCTTTTTATTACTATGGGCAAGGGAGGAAGTCTGCGAATGATGGTCTACCAGGCAAGGCAATTGGTAAAGTAGGGGCGTGTTGCGTATCTGGCATTTATGGGTCCTACCATGAACAAGGACGTCAAACCAGTTGAGGTAGCAGTGGTTAGAGAATTCGAAGATGTTTTTCTAGAGAAACTACCCCAGTTACCTCCGGATGATGAAGTGGAATTTACTATTGACCTGGTTCCGGGCGCAGCCCCAATCTCACGAGCTCCTAATCGCATGGCTGCTCCGATTTTAAAGGAACTCAAGACCCAATTACAGGAATTAATCGATCGGGGACAGATAAGGCCCAGTGCGTTACCTTGGGGTGCTCCGGTGCTATTCATAAAGAAAAAGGATGGGAGCATGAGGATGTGTGTTGACTATCGAGAACTTAACAAAGTAACCATACGGAACAAGTAACCACTTCCCAGGATTGATGACTTGTTCGACCAATTAGCGGGAGCTAGTGTATTTTCGAAAATAGACCTTTGTTCTGGGTATCATCAAATGAGAGTGATGGAAACATATATATATATCAAAGACAGCCTTTCAGACATGATATGGACACTATGAATTCTTGGTCATGCCGTTTGGTCTAACCATTGCCCTTGCGGTATTTATGAATCTTATGAATAGGGTGTTTCATGATTATCTGGATAAATTTGTGGTGGTGTTCATTAATGACATACTAGTATATTCTCCTTCGGAGGAGCAGCACACATTTGCGTTTGGTGTTAGGGAATCTCAGGGAAGAGAAACGTAATGCTAAGTTGTCCAAGTGCGATTTTTGGATGAAGGAAGTGGCATTCTTGGGGCACGTTGTCTCTGCAAAAGGTATATCAGTGGACCCATCCAAGATAGCAGCACTGACGGCATGGCCTCGGCCTCAGAACGTGGCAGATATCCAAAGCTTCCTATGTTTGACTGGATACTACCGAAATTTTTTTGAAGGATTCTCAACTATAGCAAAACCACTGACTTGTTTAACTCAAAAGGGGATTAAATTTTAGTGGGATGAATTGTGTGACACTAGCTTTCGGACATTGAAAGAAAAGCTGACCACCGCACCAGTGTTAGCATTACCTCGAGAAGGACTAGCATACGTGGTGTACAGTGATGCCTCAAGAGATGGGTTAGGTGCGTATTGATGCAAGAAGATAAGGTAATTGCCTATGCATCACGATAGATGAAGAAATATGAGATGAACTACCCGACACATGACTTAGAACTTGAGGCAGTCGTATTTGCGTTAAAGATTTGGATACATTACGTGTATGGCACTAGGTACACTCTATACACGGATCACAAGAGCCTTCGATATATATTCACACAACGGCAGCTCAATATGCGACAGCGGAAATGGATGGAGTTGATAAAAGATTATGAACTTGATATTCAGTACCACCCCGGGAAAGTTAACAAGGTGGCGGATGCTCTCAGCCGCAATACAAATAACTCTGTCACCGATGCTAGCTCGGGAGTGGGATGGATTTGGAATTGAGATGGTGGGTTCGATTACACACCAACTAGCTGCCTTAACCGTAGAACCCAATTTGGTCGAGTGGATACGAAAGGCGTAGCTGGAAGATGCGGTCATACAAGGTATGGTTAATGGTGAAGGAAGGGAGGTAAAGGAAGTCACACGGAATGCTGATGGTAGAGTGCTAAGGCATGGACGAGTACGGATACCAGAAAACCCAAAGCTAAAGAAGGAACTACTTAAGGAGGCACATTCTTCCCCAATGACGGTGCATCCTGGAACGACGAAGATGTATCATGACTTAAAGCGGAAATATTGGTGGTCGAACCTTAAATGGGAGGTAGCAGACTATGTATCCAAGTGTTTAACTTGTCAACAAGTCAAAGCAGAACACAAAGGCCGAGGGGGATGCTACATTCTTTAGAAATTCCATTGTTGAAATGGGATCACATAACCATGGACTTTGTGATGGGCCTCCCAAATACACCCAACCACCATGACGCAATTTGGGTGGTCGTGGACAGACTTACCAAGAGTGCCCGTTTCATACCTTACCACACTACATACACTGTGAGTCAGATGGCGACCGAGTACTTTAAATGGATAGTATGCTTACATGGGATACCAGTTAGCATTGTGTCAGATAGAGATCCCCGCTTCACCTCACAACTCTGGCAGAGTCTACAAGAAACAATGGGTACCAACTTAAGACTAAGTACAACATACCACCCATAGACTGATGGGCAGTCCGGGAGGACTATACAAACTTTGAAAGATATGTTGAGGGCTTTCATACTGAATTTCAAGATGGGTTGGGATGAATATTTACCATTGGTCGAGTTCGCATACAATAACAGTTACCACTCTAGCCTGGGGATGGCACCATATGAATCATTATACGGACGAAGATGTAGGTCCCCTACTTACTGGGATGAAGTGGGGGAACAACAAATTTCTGGACCCAAACTAGTACAACTAGCCAAGGAGAAGGTGAAGGTTATACGCGAGAACTTAAAGAAAGCTCAAGATCGGCAGAAGAGTTTGGCAGATTTGAAGAGGAGGCCGATCACCTTGCAAGTAGGGGACAAGGTGTATCTCAAAATTTCCCCGATAAAAGGAGTGACTCGCTTTGGAAAAGGGGAGAAACTCAGTCCAAGGCCCATAAGCCCGTACGAAGCGCTGGGCAAAGTGGGCGACGTGTCTTATGAGCTAGCCATGCCGCCAAGCCTGTCCCGCGTTCACAACGTATTCCATGTGTCACAGCTAAGACGATATATTAGTGACCCCATTCATATTTTGGAAATAGATAATTTTCCTGTTACGGAAGAACTCAATCGGGAAGAAACGCCTTTGAGGATTCTGGAACGGAAAGTGGTTAACTTGAGGTCACGGCAAATACCTTTTGTAAAGATACAGTGGACGAACTACAAGGAAGAGAATGCCACTTGGGAATTAGAAGAGAAGATTCGAAAGGAGTATCCACAACTGTTCACGCCAAATTTGGAGTTCGAGGACGAACCTCATTCCGAGGGGGGGGATGTGAAGAACACCAAAAAATTTGTTATTTATATAAAACAATATTAGATATAAAACGTTAAATGTGGGCTTGGGCTCGAAATTCTAAAAATTATGCCATGTGGACCGAAATCACCCTTCACCTTAGAGGAACTAAGTGATGGGCTGAGAATAAATCTCACCTTCGGCCAGGTTATGACCGACCCAGTTTCTCCCCCACCTTGTTTGAAACAAACGAGAAAGGATGATAGAAGTGGAGGCAGTGCAGACTAGGTTAAGGAAAGGAGAAATCCTCGCGATATACTGATATTCAAAAACTCACCCATTCCACCACGTTCGTGCGGGTTACACGGAGCTAACAACTGCTGAGAAGGTGCATAAAAGGGGGAGACTTGGAATGGAAGGGGAGGGGTCTTTTCGTGCTCACGCAAAGAGAGTTAATTTGAAATCATTGAGTTTGTGTAAGTAATTTGGAACATTGTTAGATTGATTCTGAATTAGGGGTTTTTCGATAACTTGGGTGTTATTTATGTTGTTGAAATTCTTCAAAATTCGTCTTCCTAGATTGTCAGGCAAAGATTTTATTCGCTGAATCTGAAGGTCTTTTTGTAAAGACTGGGTAGCTATAAAGTTGAATTTTCAGAAATCTCCTTAATTGCTCATTTCTAATTTCTGGTAAATCTATGCGTGCGTTCTGTTGCAGTTAGTAGTCCAGTATGATTTTTGCCTTTTTTTGTTGATTCTGGGTGGATTAGGTTCGGTAGAATCATGGTTGAAATTTTTATGTGGAAGGAGGGTGAAGCATATTTTTAAAACAGAACATGGGAAAATGTTTACAAAAAAAAAGAAGGGACTTGCTGTGGATATTTTTGTTATGTGATGCTCCAGTTTTTGTTTCGTACTGTGAGCTGTGGATTACATGGTGGTTTGTGGGATTGGCTATGAGCCGTGTTTGGCCTAGTGTGTCCGTGTTGGGGATAAGTATTTCCCCGTGTTGGCAATTGAGATCTCGGGTTGGTCTTCGGGTCGTGTGTATATGTGATATCGCCGTGTGGAAGATCATGTGGAAGATAATCGGTTATGTTGTGCTGTTATTGAGGATAGAATATGTTACTACATTGATGGCCGTCCAGTTGTTTAGGAGTTCAACCCCTGCTCAGTACTTGATCGTTTGACTGCTATTTGTTGCAGATAAATTCCTTGACTTTAACTCTGGGATTTCAGAACAACTTATAGATTTTTAAAAATCAAGCATGCCGTTTCATTTGGTCTCACTTTAGCTATGATTTAAATTACTTTCTGAGCCTCGGATCACGGATATATTATCCAATATTTTTCAGATCCAAGAGCTGGGAGTGGTGAAAGAAGCTGATAGGTGTTCGTGTTATGCTGTTGCTGCCTTAGATTTTCAATAAATCGCATGCCTAAACATGTTTAGACAATGCTAGTGATAGAAGAGAGGAATCTTTTCTGAGATTTGAACTCTTGTCATCCGCTTTCAAATATCAGAACTTGTTATGCTCAATTTCCTGTACTTAAGTTACTGATTATGACTCTGTTCTCGGAAGATATTGATATAAATATGCATGATACAACTTCTTTGGTATTTATTTTGATCCAGTGCACTACTATTTATTTTGATTTAGTTAATCCATTGCACTATTCCTGGCATAGCAGCTTGGTACCATCCTTTACTTTTTTCTTCATCTAATACGGTCTCCCCTTCAATTGATGTTTGGAAATATGCGTAGAGTTTCTCTTGCCTCCCTGCATTAGTTTTTGCACTGTTTTGTTAGTTCTTCGTAGGTTCCGTACCTTATGGGTTTTCCCATTACATTTTTTCCTTTTTCCTATTCGACCATGCTTGGAATTTTATTTAACTTAACCTCTATATTTTACATTTTACAGTTTCACTTTTGCGCAGACGGCTGCCTATTTCATTTTTTTCCTTTTTCCTTTTAAAGAATGTGAATGTTTTAATTTGATCCTTCCTAAATAGTTCTATGTGTAATTTACCTTAGCATATTTTCTTTTCTGTAGATGGCTGGACAACTTGGATGTCCTCCTGACACTTGCTAGCAATATGGAATCCGGATTGGACAGAAAAATGTCCGTTGTAAATATTGTGACAAAACCTTTTCTTCCATCACCAATTTCAAGTACCACCTCTCAAACATTCCTCAAAGAGTTTCACTGTGCCAAAAAGTTCCAACTGATGTTTGTGACAATGTTAGACGCATCATTCAGTCCGCGTTCAAGGTACTGCTTACCTCTACACTCCGTAATGCCTTTATTCTATTCTACTTTCACAACTTCGCTTACATGATGCCAACAGACTCAACGCAATGCACCCTCTGGCTCATCGCAACCTGCTGCGCCTTCTACACGCCCTGTGGATCCCCATATACAGGGATTCGTGCAATCAACTCGGCCTAGAACCGGTATTATTATTCGCGAACCTGGCAACTGTTCACCATCACACACTCCTGAGGTCATTACTACTTTGATTTATAGACCCTAGGTGCTTTTGCTATTTGTTATCCTTCTACCCTTGCTACAGGACACTCCTCGATCATACATGCGTTCGGATGAGAACCCACCCCCAAGTGCAACCAACCCACAAGCATTCCAGTATCCACTTGACACTGATCATATGGAGGTTGCGCTTGCAAAAGTTATCATTATATTCCACTTTTATTCACTACCTAAACTAATCTCCATCTCCTCAGGCTGACACATCTAACAACCGGTGTCGCGACATCGCATTGGGTGAAAGGCCAGCGCTGCAACCACACAGTATCAGAGTACGCCTTCAACATCTTACTCTCATTACACCTTATTCTTTGGACTAACGCAACATTCATGTACACGTGTAGTTAGTTCGTCCAAGATTACAAAATGCACATATCTTCATCCCAGTTTTGCCCTGCAATGTACCATTCCCAACTCCAGCGATTCTTAAAGCTTTCCTTTTACGACACTACATGCAATTTCTATTCGTCGATTTACTAACCTTCACATACCAATTGTTCAATCATGCATCAGGATGGTGCTTCTACCAGTTACCAGCCAGCCAGCTACCAACATCACACTAATCCTACAACGGTACTTATTTAATCATGTAGTTATTTATGCTTAACAAAAAGGTTATTTACGCTGCCATAATCTTATGCACTTATTACTTTAATGCAGGATCCTGACCTATCAATCATGGGCCATAATGTTGCTTCTACCAGTTCTCAGCCAGCCAACAGCCACATCACACCAATCTCACCATGGTAGGTATTTGATCGTGTATCTATGGTTATTTAACCATGAAGCCATTTTATGCACTTATGATCTTGATGCAGGATCCTCACCTATCAAACATGGATCCTAATGTTGCTTCAACCAGTTACCAGCTAGTCAAACACCCATGAAACACTGATTGCCCTAAGGTTTGCCCATGGCTATTCTTATTTATGTGCTTTCAATACATTCCTCTTTCGGGCTAGCTAACTTTTCTATTTCTTCTGCGATCTCCATTTCTAGGGATCCCGCGAGCCTACTGCCCGACATTTGCTTGGTGAAATGGATATACTCTGTTCAAAGTGTCATGCTTTGCATTGGATAGATGAGCGCCTTACATGTTCTTCTTTACGCAATCCCACCTTCGGCCTTTGCTGCATCAATGGCGAAATCCGCCTGCCATTACTTACACCACCTCCTTGGCCTTTGCTTTATCTGTACCAAGGTACAGACGCTCCTTCCAGATCATTCCGGGAAAATATAAGGACTTTTCGCATTTACAAGCCTCGGCACTACATTTGGTCCTGTGAACTTACCCGGAAGAGGATCAAGGACATTTATGATACATGGTAAACTGTACCACCGTATTGGTCCACTCCAGTGTGAGTGCCCAGAAGATGTTGCATTATACATGATCCACATGCTGCCTTATCTGTTAGAGCAACTCGAAATTCTCGCTGCATGGCAAGTGTCTTCCTTATTCTTAAGAATATGTTACTGCAGGTCAACCCATTTGTGGGCATATTACAACAGACACATTCAACCTTAACCCAACTGCCTCCTGATAGCCATAATGTACCTGCACGCCTCAGGCACACCTCTTCACAGGACGCTCGCCGCTATAATCTGCCATCTGTAAGTGAGATTGTTGTTGTCATACCTGGTAACGGTAATCTTCTTGGCAACATCAGGGACATTGTTGTACACCTCACACAAGACAATTGGCTGGAGCACATTAGCGAATGCCACCCAGCCTATTTACCACTGCACTACGTCCTCTTATTTCTTTATGATGATTTATGCTGGGATCAAGATATGCGGTAGTGGAGTGATTCTTTAGGTGCACATACAGATGTAAGGCTCACTATGATGGATTTCTATTACTACAGATTATGCCAACGTCACACTTAATATTCAACCATCCTCCGAGCCAGCATGTTATTCCAGTAATTCATTGCTGATGTGTGGGCAGCCACCGAGCAGAACCAACTCACGTACTATTGGGAAAATCAAGACAAATTTCGCACTGAATTTGCACAAAATTTGACCGATCTCGGCCCTTCAGAACTCAATCCAAGTCAGGTCGGCCAGCGCATTGTATTGCCGTCTTCGCACGTTAATAGTTTGAGAAATATCAATGAGACCTTCCAGGATTCTATGGCTATCACTCGCTATAATCATCATCCTGATATATTTCTTACTATGATAGCCAATCCAAAATGGCCAGAGATTGTTGCAGCTCTACTTACCTATCAAATTCTCGCTGATCGACCTGACCTGGTGGCCTGTGTGTTTGAATTGAAACGAAGATCATTAATGTAGGATGTTGATGGTAATGGAGTTTTTTGTGTTGCAGTTGGAAATCTGTACACTATTGAGTTCCAGAAAAGAGGCCTCCCTCACATGCATTCTCTTATCTTCCTCACATGCATTCTCATATCTAATCGCATGGTACATGGACCGTGAGGTGCTGACAACCGAAATTCCTCCGATAAAAAGAACAACAGGTGCTCAAAACAATATCCAAAGGACCTCGCTCCCTTTACTTCAATGGAAGCAGACGGGTATCCCATTTACCTTAGACATGATACAGGTACTCTTATCATTAGATTTATGCACTTACGCCGTTATACACTATGTTATCCCCTATTCTATCGTAATACTTCATTTCTTTTCTTACATACAAGGCACTCTTACATGATCAAAAATCGTCAGTTCGACAATCGCCATGTTGTTCCTTATAACCCTTACTTATCGCGCAAGTACAACTGTCGTATCAATGTGGAGGTGTGCGCTGGAATTCGGTGTGTCAAGTACATACATAAATACATCTACAAGGGCACAATCGCACCACTATGGTATTGGGAGAACCCAACGAGATCCAGCAGTATCTTGATTCTAGATACATCGGCCCACCCAAAGCTGCTTGGCAGTTATTTGGGTTCCACATGCACCGGGAAATCCCAAAAGTTCGACGCTTGCACTTACACGTACTTGGCATGTATGGCATAATCTATGATCCCACCGAACCTACTGAATCAATCGTTGCAAAGGCTGCTAGTGAAGTGTCAACCCTAACACAGTACTTTGCTTGGTATGCTGCAAATGAACATTCAGCCTTATATGCTTACCAAGATTTTCCCCAATTCTTCGTCTAGGCACAAAAAAAATGGAAACCACGGGTAAAAGGCTTCGCTATTGGTCCTATATACTTTGCAGCTCCCAACTCTGGCGAGCACTTCTACTTGCGCCTTCTTCTCACAGCAGTCAAAGGATCCAAATCTTTTGAGGACCTACGTAGTGTTGATGGTGTCCTCTATGATACATTCAAATCAGCGTGTGTTGCTAAGGGCCTTCTCGAAAATGATTCAGAATGGATCACGTGCTTGCAAGAAGAATCTATAGTATAGACAGGCTACCAATTAAGACGTTTGTTCTTATGATCCTTACTCAGTGCTCCCTCACTCAATCACTGCTCTTATGGAAACAGTTTTCAAAGGACATATGCGATGATCTTAAACATTACCTCTCCAATTCCTTCTGTATTTTAGATCCTACTCCGTCTCAGATAGAGGATTATGGACTACATCTTATAAATGAGATACTTTGTGATTCTGGAAAAAACTTGGCGGATTATCCTCCAATGCCAACTCCCACCACAGCTTGGCAATCTCACGTCGACAACCGACTTATCCTCAAACACCAACTGCTACATATTCAAGTAATACTATTCCTACTTTCTCATTCTGTTGCCTCAGTCGCTAACTGCATTCATACTAATTGTTTTCCCTTACATACTTTCTAATTTGATTGACTATTAATCTCCCTTATATACCCTTATCCAGGCACTAAATGAACCTATTGACTCTGTTGTCTACCAACTTAACACTGAACAACGTTCTGCATATGAAGCCATCATGTCATCTGTTCTTCAAAATAAAGGATTCATCTTTTTCTTAAGCGGTGGTGCAGGTACTGGCCAGACATTTGTGTACAATACCATCGCCCAAAATTGTCGCAGTCTCAGTCATACAGTTATCTCAATTACATCGTTAGGTATTGCATCCCTCCTACTCAGAGGTGGACGAACAACCCACTCTACATTTTTTATACCTCTCGATGTATTTGATACTTCATTCTGGGGATTCAGCAAATAATCGCAGGAGACCTGTTCAGGCAGACAAAGCTCATTATATGGGATTAGGTTCCCATGCAACATAGGTTTTGTATCGAAGTAGTCGACCGCACCCTCTGAGATATGCTTGACACATGTACTATTTTCGGGGGTATTACTGTTGTCCTCAGTGGTAACTTCCGCCAGACATTACCAGTCATAACTAAAGGTACACGAGAGCAGATTATCGGTGCATGATTGAAATGCTCACAATTATGGTCTGTCGTACGTGCCCGCACGTACGGCAAACATGCATTTAGATTCTACCAATCCTTCAAATGTAGCATACAATGCATTCTTAAATAGAGTAAGCACCAAATAGCAATACTAGCATTGTGTGACTCCTTTACTCATATAATAACCCACCCGTATTTCCTCTCTCCACAGGTTGGAAGCGATTCAACTGAGTTGATATGCATCCCCCCAGATGTTTGCATTTTCACTGAATTGAACGACCTCCTTTCCTCTGTTTACCCTGGACTCAACATTCCTTCTACATCAACACCCTCA
>JAOYMZ010061609.1:0-12950 GCA_025802335.1 Pinguicula primuliflora
TGATCTTGGTGGAATCAAATATCTGGGTTTTGTATCGTGGGTAAGTTTGTAATTTCTCATTTCAGGATAATTCACGGTCTCCGTTAACCCTTCTCGCAGTTGTCCCGTGATTGACCCTGCCCGGAGAGTAAACCCCAGGCAGATCATTTTTAAAAAAATGGATACCAAACTGTGTACAGACAGGGACAACACCGAAATTCAAATTTTAACCCTAGCAAACCTGGATACCAAACTGAGCCAAAGTGAATATCGAACTTGCATAGGATTTCCCAAAGCTCCTTCTTATAACTTGCACCCAAACCACGCATATTAAAATTTGAGTTTCTTCATAAAAAAATTTTGCTTCAACCAAATGTTCAAATACTTTGCTTCAAGACTTGTTCACTGCACTGTTCCTCACTTCCATTTGTATAAGTGAGTTAAGATGTAGCTTTCTTGCCAGATATGTTGTTTTAACTTTTAAGGCACTACTACAAACTATACGGGAGATAAAATGGTTAATAAATGATTTTTTTAATCCATCGGATGTAGGATCTAACAGTAAGAAAACACCTATCAAAGAAAAAAAAAACAAAAGAACTGAAAAAAAGCATATCAGAGAGTAGGGGCTCAGGGTCCTGTCACGGTGGGTCAAAGATGAAGCGAGTTTCCGGCACAAGTTCTTGAGTTGCCTGATGTAGCAGCTGAACTGGGATAGGGTGGTTTTGTAACTCGGTGGAGTTAGGTGCCATCAAGCTATCAGCAAACGGTGCTGGTGGGAGATACATCCATTCGGAAGTATGCTTCACTGGTGTGAAGTCAGGGCTCCTAAATGCAGATTTGGCTAGCATCTACAGATATATTTTCCGCCCTTGGAATCCACTGGAAGTAGAGATCCTGACATCCCTGCAACAGCTTAAGGATGCGTTGAATCAGTGGTTCGGCAAACTCATTCACCGATCTTTGGAGCAGTAAGTTTAGAGCCTCAGCACTATCGGTCATGATTTTCACATTCCAAATATCCAGTTTTATGATTCTTTGGATTCCATTCCAAACTGCCAATAGTTTTGCTATCAAAATGGAGCAGGATCCGAGCTGTCCAGAGTACCCGCAGAGCCAATTAGAGAGAGAGTCTCTCAGAATCACACCAAAGGTTGCAGTGGAGGAAGATCTGAGAACCGCAGCATCCGTGTAAAGTAGGAACTCAATTTTTAGCATTAGCTGGGGCCAGGATGATGGTTGATTGGTGTGGGAGTCCCTCCAGCGCTTTGGATTTCCTGATTTGGGATGCGTGTAGGCCTGACAAAACCTTATGTATTTCCAGGGCGATTGCTTTGATTGCGGCTATGGAACCTTGCAGTGTTTGCTGTTTTCCCTGAAAAACTGCCTCATTTCTAGTCAACCAAAGTTGCCAGCAAGCAATAGCGAAGAGCACATGGAAAGGGTTAGTAATCATAGGTGAATTCAGGTTGTAAAATAGCCAAACCGCTGGGGAATTCACGGTCCAAAAATTTTGGGGAAGTGTTATTCCAAGAGCCTGCTAGATGAGGGTGCTGCGTTTGCAATCTCGCAACATATGAAGAGTGGTTTTAGGTAGATCACAGAAAAAGCACATGTCAGAGGAGGATATTTTCCAACGATAGCGCTCAGCATTAGCCCAAAGGCAATTCCGTGCCACCTTCCAAAGAAATATCTTGACATTTTCCTGCACTCGAAGGGACCAGATTAGGTTCCAATCCTGACAAACGGGGTTAGAGCAATGAGAAATCAAGAGATCATAGAGAGAGTTGATCGAGAACTTCCCAGTGGATGTTAGTCGCCAGACCACACTGTCCTTGCCTCCCGCCAGATTCGGAGGGGGCGTTGCTAAGATTTGGTGGAGAATTTCCACCGGTAGGAGGCTGTGGAGTTTCTGAATGTCCCATTCCTCCCTGGGTGTGACAAAATCTGCAACACATAAAGATAAGTCAGCAGGAGAAAGGGGGAGTAGGGAATGAGAAAGCAGAGGTTGAGTCAAACTTCCCCAGATATCTGTCCAGAACCGAGTATGAAGTCCGTCACCGATAGTCCAGCAGATGCTCTGTTGCACAATCTGTAGGAGTTTTTTGATGGATCTCCATATCCTTGATCCGGAGTCAGTTGTAGGTTGATGCAAAATGTTGTGGCCTTGGAAATCATATTTGGCTTCGAAGAGCCGAATCCACAATCTTTTTGGTTGTTCAGGAGGGCTAGAGATGAGCTGCCATGCCAGTTTGCAGATCATGGCTTTGTTACTGTCCCTGCTCTTCCTTAGACCCAGGCCTCCTTTGCTTTTTGGTTGGCAGCATTCATCCAAACTTATAAGAGAGGCTTTCCTGGTAACTTCATTCCCTCCCCATAAGAACAAGCGGATGATTCTGTCGATCTCGTCACAAATGCTCACAGGGAGCATCGCTGTCTGCATGGTGTAGCCTGGTATGGCGCTTAGAACAGATTTGCTAAGAACCAACTTGCCGGCCAAGGAGATATGCTGTGCGCCCCATTTTTGAGTTTTGTCACGCAGTTTAACCAGCTGGGACTCATACGTTGATGTGGATACACATCCGTGAATGAGGGGAACTCCTAAATACACTCCCAGATCATCAACTCTGCGGAATCCCAGAATACTTTCGATCTCTCTGGCCATTTCCAGGGAGACAGAGGGGGAGGTCCATAGGATGGACTTGTTGGCATTCATAGTTTGTCCGGATGACAGCAGGAAGGTTTGCAATACGCTAAGGATGACCCTCGCTTGATCTACGGAACATTCCTCAAATAGAATGAGGTCATCAGCAAATAATAAATGTGAGAGGGTGAACCTGTTCCTTCCAATGAAGAGGGGCTTCCAGCAACCCTGTTGCATTGACAAGTTGATTGCTTGGGAGAGCTTTTCCATACATTGGACGAACAGGTAGGGAGATAAGGGATCGCCTTGCGTGACCCCCTGGTTGGATAGAAAATGGGACCTCGGACTCCCTCCCAGCAAACCTGTGCGGAGCTAGATTCCATCGAAGAGTTGATGATATTACGTAGCCCGGCAGGGAGACCAACATCGAGAAGAGTTTCACGAATGAAGGACCACTCAAGTTTATCAAAGGCCTTGGCTAAATCGATTTTTATGGCCATGTATCCAACTTCCTTCTTAGATAGCTTCATCGAGTGGATGGCTTCCTGAGCTGCAAGAATGCTATCAGCAATGTTGCGCCCCTGTAGAAAGCTGGATTGTGTTTCCGAAATTAAGGAGGGCAGGATCAATCTCAGGCGGTTAGCAATGATTTTCGAGATGAGCTTAGCCATGATGTTAACCAGGGTGATGGGTCGGAAGTGTTCGAATTTTTCAGGCTTCGAAATTTTAGGGACCAGCGTTATCATTCCTTGATTGATATCAGCAGGGATGCTACCAGAGGTGAAGACTTGATTCACAAAGTCGATTATAGATGGGGATATGGCCTCCCAGTTAGATTGGAAAAAGCCACAGGAGAAGCCATCCGATACGCAGGCTTTGTCTGGGTTCATACTGAAGAGTGCAGCTTTAATCTCCGCTGGTATAATTTCCAGATGAAGGGAGGAGAGTTGCAGTTGATTCATAGTGGTAAACTGTCCCTGGACCGGGTATTTAGGAAGTATCTCAACTGTGGGGCGATTAGCGCCCAAAGTGTCCTGGAAAACCAGTGTAGCATGCCATAAAAGTACAGCCTTGTCTGAGCTCCAAGTTCTATCATCAAGCTGGATTGATTTTGATCTGGGGGGCCTGCTTCGGCGCTTAAAACAGGCATGAAAGATACGGGAGTTCTTATCTCCATGCATGATCCAAGTGCTTTTCCGATTTTGTCTCATCAATAATTCCTCTTTTGTAAGGATAGCCTCCAGATCACTCCTAATAGACCTTTCCAAATTGCAGAGATAGGGGGAGGGATTTCTCGCAATAGCTTTCTGCAGACCACACAGTCGGTTTTGTAGATGTCTTTTCTTCTTAAAGATATCGCCAAAGATGTCGAATTTCAAGGAGTCAAGCTTTAGACAGAGTTCAGCTAGTGCATCAATCATTGGGAGAGATGCAGACCAGTTTTTTTCGAACCACGAGGGCCAGGCATTATGACTGGACCACACGTTCATAAACCTGAAAGTTGGGATACGAGCGCACTGAGCGCTGTCCCAGTTGATGTTAACTAGCAAAGGGGAGTGATCCGATGCCCCACAAGGGAGATGGCGGATTCTAGAGAGGGGAGCAACGGAAGTCAGGGGAGGGTTTCCAAATGCCCAGTCAATTCTTTCACGGCAAGCTCCACGGGCCCAGGTAAATCGTGAACCAGAGAAGGGTAATGGTTCAATTTCAGCATCTGCAATCCAATTCCTGAACTGGGCAGAACCGTTTGATGTTCGACCATTAAGCTTGTCATTGGCGGATAGATAGGCATTGAAGTCTCCAATGGCTACCCGGGGAAGGATCACCAAGTCTGCAATGTTCGTTAATTGGGGCCATAGGTTCCTGCGAATAGAGGGATTGGGAATACCATAGATAACCGAGACATTGAAGTGGATAGAGTCGCCATAGAGGACTGCAAGGTGGATGTATTGCCAGTCATACGATAGGATTTCCACTTTAACATTGTCCCGCCAGATAGCCCAGATTCCTCCCGAGAACCCATGGGCTTCAACACGAAAGGAGCGGTCAAAACCGTGTCCAATACTTCTGATAATTGAGTCTGCCTTTGAGCCACTGACCCTGGGTTCCAGAACGAAATCTAGGCAGGGGTGGTGTATATTAATAAGATCTCGTAGGGCTGAGATAGTAGTTGCATTCTTGATACCTTGTGCGTTCGAGGAGATAAGTTGTATCGCCATTTAAAACAAACAGGTTGTGTGCAGTGAAAGGGATTAGGAACAATTCAGAGAGTTGGGATCAGGAACCTGTTTGGGCAGACCTGCGTCCATGTCCATGGCTTCCATAGAATGGTCCGAGCGGGATTCATCATCCACTACTCCATCCAGGGAGCCCATGTCGATATCTGCTTCAATGTGTATACCCGGATCCAAGACTTCTTTCGGGCAATTAGGATCTGTGGGGTCCTCAGGTTGTTGTCGGGGACAAGATCTGTGGAGATTCCCGGAGAAGAAGATGAGACTTGTACCAAGGTAGATTTCTTAATGTGAAAACCCTTCAGCTTAGATTGCTTGTAAGCGAAGCTGGGGTCAGGAATGTGGGGTTTGGTGGGATCTGAATCTAGAGATGGGTGAGAAACTCATACTGAAATGTGCTTAGGGTTATCATCGTCAAGTTTATTGGAGTTGGTGGGTAGGAGAGGTGCCGAACTGGTGTTGGGGGTAATTTTGTTAGGAGCTGCCTCAGAGGGGACGAATATCTTGGGCTGGAATCTGACTGGGCTTGGCGTAGTCTGTTTGGGGTGGATCGGGGGGTTTATTTTGCGCTTACCTTTGGCTGAGCCCACCGGAGGTTTGCGTGGCCCGGGTTGAAGGGCTCCCTTAGAGGAGGAAGGCCCAGTTGGGTGATGTTGGGCTTGACGGGGGGGGGATTTGGGTAGATGGGGATGCTATATCCTGTGGGCCTGAGGATAAGACAGAGAAGCGGCCATATGGGCTGACGGGCTTAGGAGAGGATTTATCTTGGGCTTTGGATTCACCGGATGGACGTCTTCCTTTCTTAGGTGCAAGTAACCATGGGCCTGGTTTACTAAAATCAACAGAAGGGTGGATTGGCCCATTTAGATAAGAGTCCGAGTCCTTTAGTGGGATGGTGTGAGGCACGTGACACAGCATCGTCGTCTCCATCGGCTGGGTTACCGTTGAGAGGAGTGACGGAGGGTGTCAGTTCCAACGGTCGTCTGTCCCCTGTCTGATGGATCTTGTCAGAGTACACGATTCCCGTGGTGGGAGTTTGTGGACTACTGTTCGCCGGGATGTTCATGCCGGCCGGTGGATCAGTGACTCCTGCAATTGGTCGAGAACCAGAATCAGGCAAGAATGAACAAGAGTCCGATGAATGTCCATACCTGGCACAGGAGTAGCATATCTCATGTAAATCTTCATATTGGGGGGTGCACCATAGCGGGACGGGATAAAGCTTGCCGTCCATAGATCGTGATTTCCTCAAAGATGACCGTACAGCATTCCCGATTTCAACAATTCATTCCGCAGGTTTTGATGGAGTGGAGATGTATGAGCCCCCATATATGGGCAAGCCAAATATCCGATATATATAACAAGCTATAACATACCTGTAATATGTTCAAAAAAAATACCAACAAAGATCCACGGCGCCAACAGCTAACTAATTTCCTCAAAGACGACCGTAGCGACGAGTACATTGGTAGCTTGGATAACCGTTGCTGTTTTGCAATTAAAATCACCACCATGATTTGTGTTGAGACCGGATCTGACAGAGTCGGGACGAGAATATCTCCCTTGAGTTCGGTTCGAAAACAAATTCCTCGCTTATTCTTCTGCTCTTCTTCTTCTCTTTTTATTGGATTTTTTAAGTTTGGACCGTTAGATTATAATGGAATGAAGGGGTGAGATTTGAGAGCAAAAAGTTGATAAAAAGTGTTAGTTTTATTTAAAAAAATCTTTTTTTTACAAAGGTATTATTTAAAGTGTAGAAACTTGTATGTTTTAACATTTTTTTGATAATGTAGGGAACCATACCAAAGTAAGAAATCCCACATCGTGCCGCAATAGTCTGCAAAACCACGGTAGGGAGGTAAGACACATTTGGTCCCAACGCCGTGTCGCAATAGTCTGCAAAACCACGGTAGGGAGGTAAGACACATTTGGTAAGTCATATATGACAGACTCATGTCACTTAGAGGATTTGAACTAATAACCTTTGAGTGCAATTGTCACTCTTAGACCACTAGGCCAACCCCTCATTGACACTTGTATGTTTTAATATAATTGATCATTGAATTGAGTTAATGTTGTATTATATATTATTTATTTTTATATTTTCAACTTTTGAAGCATAGGATATCTTCAAAAACCTTAAACCACTAATATCAATTAAATTGTGCAAAACTGGCTAAAGACCATGGGACAGCTAGTGTAATGGTAAGGCATTAATGAGGAACAAATGAATTCTCAAGTGCTGACTGAGTGTAAGTTGGTTAGTTGCTCAGTTATAATCTGAATACTTTATCTGTGAATTTTTTTTGATAATGCAGGAAATTCTATCAAGATATGTAAATTCAATGTCCTATCGCAATAGCCTGCAAACCACGGTAGGGAGGTAAGCCACACTTGGCAAGCCATATGTGACAGGCTCATGTCGCTGAGTGAATTTGAACTCATGACCTTTGAGTGCAATTGTCACTCTTAGAACCACTAGGCCAACCCCTCATTGATACTTCATCTGTGAATCTGATGATTGACATAAAATAAGTCACATAAAATGACATAAATAACTCAATTCATGTGAACTATTAGATTAATAGATGAAAGACTTAGATTAGAACTGAGCAACATACTCACCCTATCAGTGAGCACATGAGAATCGCTTATAAGAAACATACCACATATGTAGTGTTCATTAAGATTTATATATTGAAATTCTACAAAAAAAAATAGAAGCAAGAAAATAAAAAAATTATGCGCCAAGAGTGAAACCAAAAAGAATATCTCTCAAGCTATGCATCTATCCAATCAATTTTTGGAGAAGCGATATACACCCCTCCAAACACATTCCTGCCATATGTCAGGAAGGCAATGGGTAGCAGGTATATGTTATTTTTAACACATATTCGGGTCTGCTACCATATTTAATTATATGGTGTCACATGGTTGTGTGTATTTGTAATGGGTATTTTGGGAGTGATGTATATTATTTTTCAGAAGAATTAGGTCGGGAGGTGAATTTGGGAAAATTGGCTCAAGTATTTCCCGAAAATTGCACATGTGTAAATATATATTTTAGAAGTAATGCAATTAAATGGGAGAGTTTATATTCACTCCCATTTATACACACTTGTACAAACTCATTGCAATCTTCGCTATTGTCATTGTTCGTTGCTGAAACTGTCTATATTGATGGAAAGTTATGCATATGAGACCTAAAGCCCTATGGGCAGGCAGAATTTCAATGACTTCATCTCCGGTAATTTTGTTACACTTTTTCTATTAGGTTAAATAGTCCTTAATTATGATTTACAAATTTCTGACGACGGAGTAATCGGAACTCTGTCGGAGCATGGATCGTTTGGTCTATTGTATATATGCTTTTCGTGGATGCCGCTAACTCTAACACCATGTGGTGATAGTAATAAGAATTACAAATGAGTGTATAAATAAGTGGCCACATTGCCTCCCCAAAATTAAATTATATAAAAAAAAACATGCAAATGCAATGCAAGCACAATTGTGTATATCACCTCACAATTCTTGTGTATCTAATGTAATAATACTCACGAGAGATGCTACAAAACTTCTGGACATCCAGAAAGATTCCATTGTGGGTTCATTCCTTTCCTCTTGGGTTATCCACACGTGGGTTGTTTTGGAAAAAAAGACTAATTTAATTTAATTTAATTAAAAACATTTATATTAGAAATTATATTAGATATAGTCAAATATTAATTTTATTAAACACTAAACCAAAATACTAAAATTTTAAATATTAAGCTCTACTAAAAATATTAATCAATATTACGCCCGTTTCGTTGTCAAAAAATTAAAGAATCAAACTCAATAAATCCCTCTGTTAGAGAAGGCGGCCGCCCAGCCCGTCTAGGCGTTGTCTATGCGCTGGACGCCCTCCGCCCTGTCTGAATGCTGTCTAAGTATCCACTTAGGGGCGACTAAGTGGGCACTTAGGGGCGACTAAGTGGGCACTTAGGCCGCCTAGGCACTAAGTGTACCCTGACCGCCTGGGGACTGCTCTATGCTTTCTCAAACACTGATAAATCCAAATCCAAAACTTTAATTAAAAATGACAATCGATATTATGACGACTTTACTGTCGAAAAATTAAAATCTTAAATGATAAACTCAAATTCTGTAAATCCTAAATAGTGAACTTTATTTAAAGAGGACTATAAAATAAAAGCCTAACTAAGTTAACAAATGTGGTAGTAGGTGAAGAGATGACTTTGTACCGCCATCTAGTACAATTCATTGTTCATCTTCTCCCATACACCATATGTCACAATAGACCTCCCTATGCTGAGGTGTATATTAAACTTAAGGGTGGTGATCAATGGTGAGATATTTGTCGAATAAATTAAATTCAAAATAAAATTGTATTAATTTAATAATAATGTAATCTTGTAATAATAATTGAATCCAAACAACTCGACTCGTGAGATACTGTGGAGATTTTCCAATAAAAAATAATATAATAATAATAGTGCCGTGATTCATAAATTGAAAGCTATTTTAAGGGTATTTTAGTAATTGTCTATTCTTAGTTTAATTGGATCTATTTTGCTAATGAAAAACAAAAATGCTAAGTGTCATTTTCCATTATTCTACTATTGTCCAATAAATTCAAACATCACACACTCAAATCAACCAAACAATAAATTCAAACAGTCCAATAAATACAGACATTGTCCAACAAATACAAACATTTGTCCAATAAATACATAAAAATCCACTGTAGTCCACCTACTCAAGTCAATTAAGGATGGTCGGCGTTAGGATTCCTCCCTACGTTATTAAAAAAAACTAACGATGTCGTGAAGAAATAAATCACACTATATGGTAAGGTGTCATAATTAAATTGACTAAAAATTTTAGATTAAAATTTTCAACATCAATTACGTATGAATTGACTTAGTAATCTTAGAGTGACAATTGCACTCAAAATTAATGGGTTCAAATCCCCTCAGCGACATGAGCCTGTCATATATGACTTTCTAAGTATGACTTATCTCCCTACCGTAGTTTGTAGACTATTGTGTCAGGACGTTGAGTTTATCTATTTCAATAGGTTCTTTAAATTATAAAAAATTCAACATCAAGCTGGGTGATGAAACCATAGTATTGCAAAAATGGTCTGAAAGATGATGTCTTTTAGCAAAACTAGTTGTGGGTCCCACAACACCCAATGGGCCCCACCACATTTGTCTGTTGGAGCGGGATATGTCATTTCACGAAGTCTTGACAACACGACATTTTCGTTAGACAAATTTTCACAAATTTGGTAACTCTAGCCTTAATTGTTAATGTGCTCTCGAGGTTAATTTTTTATAGTGTCAACCGTTAACTTTTTTTTGGTAGGTAAGCTTTATGTGTATTGAGTATACAATTCTCCCAAATTAGGAAAATTTCAGTATTTGTTACAAAACACTGTCAGTAGCGTTAAAACCATTTCTATCTCCACCCTGTCGCCCAAACTTCGATTCCTGCTACTTCAAGCAGAATTCCGGCGAACAGCTTCAATCTTCGTAGCAAATGGCGGTCAAGAGCATGTTGTGAGTCTTTAGCAGCCACCACATCTCCATTTTGATCTGTTCGAATAGGTCTGGAATCCGAGTGAGGGAATCGTCAAATATCTTCCGGTTTCTTCTCTTCCACAGAGACCAGGCAGTGTGTTGCCAGAGTGCATTCCATACGATTTTGCGCCAAGGAGGGAATGAAACCCCCATGAATTGATTCAGATGCGAACCTAGGTCATTCGGCCATGGACAGATTATTTGGAGCCACGTACAGATCAGGTCGAAGAGATCTGTATCCTGTATGAATCTGTTAACCCCCCTAATTTTGCTACTGCGAACAGCAGTGATTCCTTTTCTTTCGTCAGCTCTACGCACCGCATTAAAATCACCACAAACCATCCAGTGAGCATTAGCATCTTGCCTGATATTCATCAATATAAGTCCCCAGAGCACTTGTTTTTCTGCCAGGGTTGAGGGGGCATATATATTCAGGATATTAATTGTAGTTTGCTTGTCCATCCATGTGACCTTCACTCCTACTCCTCCGGAGTAGTTCCAAGAGTTGGTTATAAGAAAATCATTCGTTTTTCACACAGTGAACGACCATGGATAGGTTGATGTACATATTCAACTGCAGCCGAGCCCCATAGTCTCTCCACCAATCTTCTCTCAATATTCTGCTTTTTTGTTTATTGGATACAGATGACTTGAACGTCATATCTTCGAATTACATCATAGATCTCAGTCACTTTATTCGCTTCCAAGTCCTCGATAATTAAAAGATAGAATACGCATTTAAACTGTGAAGTAGAACTCTGGGTATAAATATTCGATCTCAGGCAGCACCTTCCATGTCTCTCTTCTCCATCATTAACAACTTATTCAGGTGTGAGCTATCTACTGCAATGCCCAGTAGGTTACCCAATTGTATAGTTGCTATAGCTTCCTGGACAATGCTTGCTTCCGTAGGTGCTGTAGTTGGAGCCACCGGCACAATAGTGTGTTGGTTGCTGCGTCTAGATCTTCTTTTTTTGCCTTAGATGTTCAACTCCTAATCTGTGGTTTTCTCTACATCCAAGCAGAAACAACACTCTGGACAGAGGGCCACACTTTATTATGGGTCTGGTGCGATGCTTCAATGAGCGCTCTAGTACTTTTGCTCCGAGGGAGATTATTTCTTCTTGCACTGATTTTTGGACAGTTTGTTGTACTCGAAATTCTGTTTCTGTTTCCATATTTGGGATATCCTCTGCCTGAATTATCGGGATATCGGTCAACTGCTCCATTGAATTTTCTTTCGGTCATGTAATTAGATCCTCCAACAGTGCCATGATTATTGGGTTTGACACAGTTGGCTCATATCTTACTAACTGTTTTTCCTGATTTTGCACAGAAGTTGATCTCCCCAAATCGTGGCCGGAATTAGAGGGACTTTGAAACAGAGTATTCAAATTCAAATTCAAACTTTTGCTGATTGGAGAGAGAAGGTCAACATTCATCGGATCCGGAGATAATCCGGCGTTGCCTCGTGGGGAAGAACTACTCCGATCATCGGAGAACAGCAAGCCTTCTTCTTCAACAGTGGCTTCACATACTTTAGCATCAATCAAGATATCTTTCGGGCCAGATAGTGTAGTCTGCAAAGATGTTAGCAGCAGAATTCGACAGTATTCCAGTTTTTCGTGAGATATCGTTGCTTCGTCGATCGTTAGAACTACACCATACTTGCTTCCAAACCAGTTAAGAAAGTTTGCGTTCCAGCAGTGTAAAGGAATGCCAGCAACTCTTATCCAGTTTTTTCTCTTTGTCAAATCCTCATCAATGGGCCATTTTACCACAGAATCAAGTAACAGGTTTTGAGGCTTACTCCCAGATTCACAAATACTTGCCTGCTGCTCATTTGTTAGTCCTTCTAATAGTACTTTCTTAACAGGTAACCGCTTCATGACCATCTGGGGATAAGAGTGCACCAGCCTGGAAAGAGTTTTCTTGTAGGTCGGCTCACTTGCATCTCTCAAAGTGCATCCATTGATAGCCGCTGGAAGTCTCTCCGGATCATTCACATGGGCATATCGAGCAAAGCTAAATCTTCTTTCGTTTGTCCCGAGCTTATTTGGAATGAATACATCCTACAGTCTGCCATATTCAGTGAATAGGAGATGTAGCTTTCGTGGACTCATATTTGGTGGAAAGCTGATGAAGAACAGTGTGGTGAAGCCGCCTTGATCCTGGTTCTTATTTTGCGACTCGATTAGTCAAAGTCGGATAGGTTTGCGACGAGTAACCGTCGTCCATGGATGAGTTTCATCTTCTTCACCCCGTCTGTGGGTCTACTTCCGGAAGTGGCTCTGTATAATATAGT
This sequence comes from Pinguicula primuliflora, assembly GCA_025802335.1. NCBI lineage: Eukaryota > Viridiplantae > Streptophyta > Magnoliopsida > Lamiales > Lentibulariaceae > Pinguicula > Pinguicula primuliflora. The sequence goes on from JAOYMZ010061609.1 coordinate 12,748, forward strand.
TTGTCCAAGAGTATGGACACTAACCGTTAACTGTCGGCAAACAATTTGCAAGGAACATTAAATGCTCATTGCTCAGTTTTGAAAAAATGAGAAGGTGTCGGCAGACAGAAGAAAAATGGACGGAGAACGCGTGATGAGAAAAACGTGGACGGAAAAATTAAATATTGGTTCACATTACTATTTCCACGCGTTTTCTCCCCTAT
>JAOYMZ010061620.1:0-12949 GCA_025802335.1 Pinguicula primuliflora
AGTTGTTACAACATAAAATCTAGTACCTGAATTCATAAGATAGTGGAAAAGTGCATGTTTTGAGCTTAAATCTTGGTGTTTAGGGAATGAAATTGACTAAAATGTAGCATGAATACCCTAATTAGGTTCTTATCAACTATCATCTGGGAGCCTGATGCTATAGGAACCTTTTCCACCAGCTCAGCGTGGGAACTAATCCGCCACCGAGCCACACCAATGACTATCTTCCAAAACATCTGGAATAGTGCCATCCCTCAAAAGATTAGCATTCACATTTGGAAGATTCTTCATAATATTCTGCCCGTTGATGAAAACATTCAAACCAAAGGTATTCACCTAGCATCCAAATGTAACTGTTGCGCTCAAAGTTCGAAAACTGAAAGCACTTCCCATTTATTTTCGCAAGGTGAGTTAGCTAGCTTTCTATGGGCGCATTTTAAGTCTATTTGCATGCTTTCCAATGCTTCTGGAACCATAGTGCAACACCTGGAACGCTAGATGGACCCCCAAGGAAGTACTACTTACCGTTTACTTTGTCAGACTATCGGTACATGCATTTGTTGGCATATCTGGAAAAGTATATGTACAACCAGGTTTGATCACATATACCTTCCTTTTGGTAGTGTCTTGCAACTTGTTAAATCTCAGGTGAAGGAGTTGCTAGAGCTCTCTGGTGCATTCTCTCCTACCAGTACGGTCGAATTCAACATTTTTACATTTCTGGGGATCCAATTACGAGTGAAGCCTCCTGCACAGACTCACCCCTGCTGCTGGTCGCCCCCACATCCTTCTCATCTGAAACTAAATGTTTCAGCCATTTCAAGCTCCAGTACGTTAGGTTATGGAGGTGTAATCCGGGATCACAAAGGAAAGCTAATCGTTGCATACTGTGGCAACCTTTCCTCTAGCGCAATAGCAGCTAAACTCCATGCTATACTCCAAGGAATTCAGCTGAGCAAACCAGGTCCACTCACTCTTAGACTTAGAATCTAGCATGAATATTATTCAATCTGGTCTTGCAGATATTTCTAAAGGACCGTGGAGGTACAGAGCCAAGATGCTGGAAATCAAGCAACTACTAGTTGCCAGAGGAACCATCACCTGCTGCACAAAAAAAAGCTAATGGGTGGCACCATCTTCACAAGTTTCGATCTGCTCCCTGCAAATCTCCAAATGCTACTCTCAAAAGGCACAACAACTCTCCTAAAATGAGGATCACAACTACCACAGCAAGTCGAGTCCCATTTGAAAGCTGTGATACACCAAGCTGGAAGAAACATGCAGTTTGACCAGTCCACCATCAACGGCTCATGCAGTTTTAGCTCATGCAGCTTCAGTCACCTACCAGGGCCGCCTCAACAAACGAAACACAACAACATCAAGGTAACACAACAATATGCATATCCTATTGCTTCATTGCAGGTCCTTCTCCCCAAGAATTCCCAATGCAAACTGAACAGCTCCTAATGTTAGAATTTGATCCATGTAACTCTTATATTTTTTACATTGGGTTGTTGTCTTTTGTTTTTTTTTCCACAAACACTAGGCATTTAGTCTTGTATGAACATTACGACCTATTAAGGACTATTTTGTCATTAACGCGTAACCCCATCCAAAATTAATGGACGGGTTTAATCTAAAAAAAAGTAATGCTTTTATATATTGTAAATGTAATATATTCATGGGCTATACAAATAACTACCTTTTTCCTAATCGATTACAATAACTAATCGCTTTCAATTGCAGCAACTCTTGGGAGAAAAAATACAATCTCTTGGTTCTTCCATTCTCAATTCCAAAATTCCCAAATCGAGTTCGATCTAGGGTTCCAGCTTCTTCTCATCTCACCATCTTCGACCACACCATTTCAACTTATCACCATTGATCCAGAAGCCCCAAGACATAGTTTAGACTCCCGGTTCCAATCGACAAAAGAATACAACAATCTGAGTAGCTCTTTCTGCCGAAAGATTTGTGAGGTCTGTTGCTTTACACGTTCAAGGGTCTCTTCTGCATTCAATAGCTCCTGTTGAAAAAACCAGTTTATTCCTCCCTTTCTAGAATTTCCATGCAGTGATTTTCCATATAGCTTTCCAGCTTCCAGAAGACCACGGCAAGCGGTGAAGTTGCATGTGTCTATGCAAAGTGTCGCCTCCACTGTGGCCGGTCTGCTGCTGATCTATCACCGGGATGTCCGGACAGGTATATATAGTGGTCAAATATTGCTTACAACTCTACACTCCTGGAATAGATGAGTTTTTGTTTCCTCTTCTTCATTGCAGAGAAGACATGTTGTAGCAGCAAGATGCATGCCCTCGCATTGAAGATTTTGCTGAGTAGGGAGGCGTTGCTGAAGAAGGCGCCACATAAAGAAGGCTATTTTGGAAGGTATTAGCTTGTTCCATGTTCTATGTGCTGCATACCGGTTTACATGAGGATTCCAATGATTCAGCATGATATTATTGAATAGTGTTCACTATGTTAGATAAGTGTAGATATCTGCCAAATATCTCCTAAAAAAGAGGAGATTGTGGTGTTTACTTTTTTATTTACATTTCCCGGGTTGTACAGATTTAATAGGGGTGACCCGCCTTTTTTATCAGATTACAAACTGGCGTTACTTATCTAATTGTAATCTCTCATCTCCCTTTACTTTTTTTTTCCAGTTTTGCCCACAAATCCCTCGTCTATCGGAACCACCCACTTTCACCAATGAAAAAATCACAGATCCCGCGGCTTATACCTCCCCCACAAATTCACTCCCGCGTGTTTTTCCTCCCCAAATCCAAGATCCTGCTTTACTCCTGAATATATTTCACAAATCTCATTTTAGATTAATCTCTGTTCTCAGATTCTAGTTGGAGAATCATTCAACCTTCAAAGGTAAATCTCTATTGTTTGTTTAGTTTAAAGCTCTGATTAAGCCTCTTTTGTTGTCAAGAGTTAGATTCTTTGTTTGTTGAGGTCGTTCATGATGGAATATAGTTGGAATGAAGGATAAATCTTATGATTTGTAGAGGGCGTTCATGATTTGTCAAGAGTCAGATTCTTTGTTTGTTGAGGGCTTTTCTTTCTCGTAACACCAACCACATAAGCAACAGCCATCTTCTCCCAAAATAATAATGATGGTGTTCATGATGCTTGCTTTTTTTTATCATTGTCGATAAGCTGCCTACTCTTGGAAAAAAAGCATTGTTGCTTGCTTTTTTTTTCTTTGTCGATTGCTTCATATATGCTTTCTAAGTAATTATATAGCTGCTGGAGAATCAGTATATGATGTGTGCTTTTCATATGTATCATTGAAATCATATTATGACCAGATTGCTATCAATTTATGATTTCACGTGTATCATTTAAATCATAATATCTGAATTTATGGTGTTCAGATTTTGAAGGAATTCCTTGGCCGAAAATCATTTTCAATTTGATTATATATTGTTATATTGGTCCAGGAAATGACACGAAAATCATCCCTCCAATCGACTGGTCCAAAGTTGCCTAAGAAATACTGGACTCAAGTTGAAGAAGTGGCACTGATCAGCAGCATGAAGGAACTCATCCTTCAAGGAATGAAGTCGGATAATGGGTTCAAGCCGGGTTTTCTAAAAGCATGTGCAAGTATGATACGAGAGAAGGTAAAAGGCTGCTATATTCAAGCTGAACCACACGTGAGTTCGAAGCTTACTACTTGGAAGAAAGAGTACAACTTGGCATTTGATTTCATGAGTAAAAGTGGAGTAGAGATTGACCCAACTTCAAAGATGTTAGTTGTCGCATCAGAAGATTTGTGGGAAGATCATGCTCAGGTTATAACCAAATTTAATTCGTTTATATGTTTGGTAGTTCCTTGTTTAGTTTGGCTTTTGATCATATTTGATTTTATTTTTCATTCGTATATTTCAGAAACATCCAGAGATAAGAATGCTACGAGGAAAGGCTTTACCTCACTGCGATGATTGGTGTGAAATTTTTGGAAAAGATCGTGCCACGGGTGAATATGCTGAAGATGTTATTGACATGGATAATCTACTCGGAAAACGAAGTTACCAAAATATTGAGAAGGTGGCAAACATCACACAAGATACTGTAAATTTGGAGGATGACATCTTAGACCATAGTCGATCCAACAACAATGATAATCACTCGCCAATTATGCAGAATCCCAAGAAAAAAGCCAAGTGTGCTAGCAGTAATGTGGATTCAAATGAGTCTATCATAGCGGAAGCCAAAAAAGCATTGGTCATGATCTCTACATCACTGAATACGCCTTCTGCTGTTGCTCCTGCTCCTACACCGGTGTTGGCACTATTTGATGAGATTAGAGGTTTACCCAATCTCCCATTCCAGAAAAAGGTTATTGTGTTGCGAAAGCTCATGGATAATCCTAATGATGTGACTATCTTTAACAACATGACTGCACAGGAGAAGGAGTCATTTATTGAACTTCTCTTAGCAAATGAACTTTAGATTGGTAGTCTTGTTTATTTAGCTTGGAACATTTTAGTTCACATTTGTTACTGGTTTATGTTTTATATTGAACGTCTGGTTTATGTTTAACGTCTTGTTTATGTTGAACTTGTGGTTTATATTGAACTTCTGATTTATATTGAACTTCCGGTTTATATCTCAGACTGCATTGAGTGATATAATTATGTCGTTGCTGCTAGAGGTCTGAATTTGGCATTTTTTTACAAACTTCTGCTGTCATTTGGAACATGAAGTATTGCTCTCTGTATTTACCTCTCCGCAATATAGAAATATAAATAAGTGAGCATATGGATTCTTCAAACTAAAGGCATTATGAAAAAACAACTTGGACAGGATCAAAAAATCAGCACTGCACCATCAGAAAGTCTCAGGGTGGCACTCATCTCATCGGAAAAATTAACATGACCAGGTGTATCCATGATATTGCATAGATATGACTTTCAATTACTATCTTCAAGTACAAGTGACATTGGATATCTTTCTCTCCTGTTCATCTATCCTAGTATCAGTATACCTCAAAAATGCACCAAAAAATGTGGCAACCGGACAAGTCTGAACAAGTCTCCGTAAGAATGCATAGAAGAAACATTGAAGATTCAAAAAAATGGTTCAGCTTCCCATATGCCAATCGTCATACATTGACTGGGCCATTGCATCCCTTTTTCCGGACCAATGCTCAGATGGCTCTATATTATGAATATACTCAATTTCAACTTCAGTTTCATTAACTTCCACATCCTCCATCTCCAAGGGGTCCCCAGGCATTTAGTCCTTTATAAAGTTGTGCAGTAGAGCACACGCCATTATGATTCTATTTTGAGTCTTGATTGGATAATATGCCGCACTTCGCAAAATAGCCCAACGTTTTTTCAAAATTTCAAAAGTTCGCTCAATCACATTTTTGGCCCTACTATGCTTCGTATTGAAGAATTCTTGAGCATTGACAGGCATGCGTGTTCCGGCCTCCCATTCATTCACATGATACCTAATACCTCGATACGGTGTTAGAAAACCTTCTGCATTACTATATCCATTGTCGCATAGGTAGTATGAGCCTGAGACGTGAACATAAATTTTGCTTAGTAAATAATCATAACAACTTCACATTACAAATACTTGAACTACCATGCTTGTGGAACTTTTAATCCATTTGGTCGCATAAGAGCATTCCGAAGAACTCAACTGTCCGCTGCTGAACCCTCCCAACCGGGCAATAGATATACAAACTTGCCTTCTGTATCGCACACCCCTAAAACGTTGGTAGAAATTTGGCATTTTCTTGTTCGGTATCTTGTTTGATCGTCTACTGCAACATTAACAGGTATGTATATTCCATCCAATGCCCCTAAACAACCCTACATGAACAATTATTAAGATAATTGTATATCTTAAATATGTGAACAATCATAAGTTATTGAATTGAAAATGACCTGAAAATCCTTCCATCGCTCCTTCGTGCAATCATCATTAACCGGTTCAGGACGAACGAATAAAGAGGATGCAACCTAATCATTGCTCTTAATGTTTGATGAAAATACTAGCTTATTGCACACCCAGACTTTTTATGATCAAATATGACTACCCTATTCTTTGTATGATGTGCTAATGTACGTAAAAATATTGATGTTTTCTCTTCCACTGTACCATACTTTGAATCCCTCAAACCACCATCATTTTTCAGACGAGTACTCAATTTCTTGAATGCAGACTTATTCATTCGTAGATTGTTGAAGCAATCAACATCATTACTACCAACAAGGTCTTCCATATAAGCTACCTGTCGTTCCCTTTTATCAATCAAACTATAAGTTCGAGGTAATCCAATACGCTTTCGCTTGTTTCTATTTTTCTTCTTCAATTTGGTTAATTCGGCAAGCAAAATAATAATAACCACAACAGCAGCTAGTAACAATAGATGTCTTCTCCTCTCCATAATTAACTTCTTGTTATGTAGTGCGACTAATTATGATGACCAAGTGAAATGTTGTCCAGTTCAACTAAAAAGAAAATGAACATAAATGAAAAAGAAATAGGTATCACAATAAGCATAACATAACAATACAGGACGTATCAATGGCAACAGTAAAATCAGTACTGAGGATCGAAAATCAGAAAATGAAATTGTTGCTTCAAGACAAATTTCACAAAAAACATGGTGGTTGTAGAGTCGGTGAGTTAAAATTCAACGATACAAAATCAACAAACTACAATTTATAACATGAGAAGAACATAGCAAAATTGTAGAAAGGGAAATGTTTACGTGAACTACCTCAAAATCATCTCTTTTTGGTGGTCCGGCGAATCAGTTGTGGTTGCAATTTCTTTTATAGAATCAAAAGGCATGCTTTGATAATTGCCTACAAAGGGAAACCATTGTGAGATCTTTGTATTTGAACAGAGGAAACCATTGTGAGACCTACAAAGCCGTACTTCGACCCTTTTGTTGCAGAAGCAAAACCCTTGTGTCGCTGAATCCTTATCGCAGACATTTTATGATTTTGAGTTTTTTTGGTGGATGGAGGAAGGGGGAAATAAAACCGTTTAATTCATTGGGATAATTTAGTCAAATTATAATGCTTTGACCTTTTAATATGAGTGTAAGTGAACAATAATTATAGAAATATATCATTTATGAGTTGGACTTTAAATCAGCATAAGTGAACAACAAACCAGTTTTTAATCTGTTATATGGACATATTTCTAACTATCATAGTGAACACTACCTATGTATATAATTATGAGTTCTACAATCCATTCACCAAACCCATATTTCTTGCTTATTTAGCCATGCATTCTCAATGATAACCAAAGTGACACTTGTAACTCCTACAAAGCTTTTATGCAATTTGGTGTCTCTTGTCAAAGATCGCTCGGTTCCTCAGTGTCCATATTGTCCTGAATACATTCTGCCACACTATTAGCCACAAAATCCGGAATTTGTGCTGCTAATTATACATTATAAACAGTGAGAGATCTTACTATAAACTCACACCGAAAATACTCCTCCCAACCGCAACAACGCACCCCACCGTTTAATAAAAAAAACTCTCTCACCATGTCGTTCGAATGGAAGCAATGGAGTCCCCGGAGAAGAAAGACACAGGCGGAGACGTCCACTGAAGAGCTGGAGAAGATGATGTCACCATCAAATGCGCAAGTAGCTGCAGCCAAAGGCAAAGAGAAGCTAGTTGAAGAAGATAATAACATTGAGGGTGAATGGATTCCGGTCAACAACGCCTCACTCAACCAGCAAAAATGCAGCAACGAAATCGGCGTTATGAACATATCAAGGAGATGCGTGTTGGTATTTTTTATATATATTTTATGTCTGGAGTATGCTGAGCCTAAATGACAAGTCTCGGGTATGCGGGTGCATATGTGGAGATATATATATTTGAAATGTGGGTATCTTGATAAAACCTTAAGCCTAAGGTTACAAGTTCCCCCACCATTCTTTATATTTATACTTGTGTTTGTTTGCTTGTTATTTCGGTATGGGACATTTCCCTCATATATTTCAACAATGGGTACCAGCCTGACGACATTATTCTTCACGAACTTCCCACATGGCTGGATTGTTCCTCAAAGAGTTTGGAGTCTTAAAGGATGTTTACATAGCCTCCAAGCTGGGTAACCACGGCAGGAAATTTGGGTTTGCACGCTTCGGCCTCGTCAAAAATCCACAAATCCTGGTGGACAAGATAAATGGAAGATCCATCCGTGGCTATAAACAAGCAGTGAACATTGCAAAATATCAAACAAGGAAAGAGGTGCAACCCAGAATCCCTCAACGAACTGGGCAGAACCAGTCCACGGCACCCATCAAAGCAATTGTGGAGAAAGATGGGCTAAAGCAATCGGACCAAACCTATATGGTCGCGGTAAACATCGAAGGTACTGACGAACCAAAGATGGAGACTTCGCAGGCTAAAGGATACACTTCCAGACCGGGAGAAAAACTATGGCTTCAGAACGCGGTAGTTGCTGAAATAAAGCAGGTAGAAGAAGTGACTCAGGGCCTCCCAGGGATTGAAAAGAAACTACACTTAAGTGGAATCAGGGATATTTAACTCCAAGCATTACAAGGTTCGCTAATACTCATTCACGGACTATCGATGGAACAGATGAACAACCTACTTCAACTCGGGTCCCAGAATCAAAACACGTTATTCTCTAGTATTCAGAAATGGAAAGAAGGAGCTGATATACCAAAGAGAAATCCATGGTTACAAATAAAAGGTCTGCCAGTACATGCATGGATGGAAGCTTGCCTATTGTGGATAGGCACTCTTCGGAAATGTTCTTACGATTGACAAAGACACAAAATATCGCAAGAACTTGAAATATGTTCGATTGCAAATATCTACGGCAACTCGTAAATCATTGTCTGGATTTCGTCAACTCATAATCGATGGAAGGCAATATGAAATTGAAGTTGAAGAGAAAGAAGATCTGAACTTGATGATTATTAAGCAGTCCTCGCCGGCGGCGAAGACGGACCCTCCGAATGTAGTTGGAACGACGTTAGCAGGAAACGGTGCATTAATTACATTACCGGCGCTGGCGGAACCAAAAGGTTATGAATTAAATTCCTTTTTTCGTACCCTGGGTTGCTCGTCGCTCGACAAATGGGTATCGAAAGAAGCAATATTGAATAACACCACGGCAGATACATCCGGATGGGACCTTACAGGCCGGAGATCCGACGGCCAAAAAAATCACGGTTTAGTCCTAGGATTTTTAGGGTTTAGCCCTATGATTTTAGGGTTTAGCCCTAGGGTTTTAGGGTTTAGCCTTAGGGTTTTTAGGGTTTAGCACTGGGTTTATATTTAGCCTTGAATTTATAACATCTAAATAGAGTTTTAAATTTTTTTTATTTAGAATTCTGCATTTTTTTAGAATTCTACATTTTTTTTAATGAATGATTTTTTTTTGGCCGCATCCGGTCTTTAAGGCCTCATCCGGATTTTAGTCGACCGGGAAAAATTCCTCCGGTAGATACTGCTCTATTCCAAGAAAGCTCAATAAATGTCATTAATGGGACTCTAACCCAGACCCAGCAGGTACCAGGGCAGAATAGCCCAATCCACGAGAGCCCCATTAATATCATTAATGGCACAGTAACACCACAGAATCCAAATCAAAATGAGGCGGCAAAGGAAATTGAGATTCGTCCAAGGCACAGATTTTATAAAAGGCCCATCCATTTTAGGCCTTTACCGGTCAGACGCAACTTTGGATATGGGCCTATAAAGCCCACAACTTGCAGTAAATGTTATCAAGCGTATTTACTCAAGAAGGAGAAAACACGAGAATGTAGAAGGCTGAGAATGGAAAGCACGAGAACCAAGCACGTAGAAGGCTGAGAATGGATATAATGGATATAATGAGGAAAGCACGAGAGGTATGATTGAATTCACAGGACTCTGGGGTCAGGAACAGACGCAGGTCAAGATCATGAATGTTTACTGCTCCTGCAATGCAAAGGAAAAGAGAAACTTATGGAGGATCATATTAGAAAGAATCGCACTAGACCCAACTGGAGTATGGTGCATTTGTGGAGATTTTAACTCAGTTAGAAGCCCTACTGAGAGAACTGGAACATTTCAGCTGCCTAACAGTGAAATGAACGACTTCAATGCTTTTCTGGATGCAACTGGTTTCACTGATCTACCCTTGCAGCTCAGGCTATTTACATGGTACCATCCAGGCGGTCCGAGTGCTAGCCGCCTGGATCGCTTTCTAGTCTCTGGAGAATGGCTCCTAAACTGGCCGAACCTATCTTAAAGAGCTCTGGATAGGAAGAATTCTTAGCACTGTCCTCTGTTGTTGGCAAATGACACTGTAAATTGGGATCCTAAGCCCTTCAAGGTACTAGACGCTTGGTTCACCCACCCCAGCTATGAAAGCTTCGTTAAGCAAACATGGGAAGGAATTACAATGACAGGAACTACAAGTTATGTGTTGTTCCAGAAAATGAAGAAATTGAAAGAAGCTTTAAGAGAATGGAATGCCAACATCTTTGGAGAATTATCTGGTCAGATCAGGGATAGAGAAATACAAATCAAAGCCCTGGATATGAAGCTACAATCATCTAGTTTAATAGAAGCTGAACAAATAAAAAAAAGGAATGCATAATTGGATCTCAGGAAACTAAACTGTAGACAAGGTTCCCTAATATTCCAAAAGGCTAGAAGCAAGTGGATTAATGAAGGAGATGCTAACACAAAATTCTTCCACAGTTGTGTAAGGAATAACAGGGCAAGTCACATCGATGAAGCAACATATTCATGAGAAGTTCTTAGCTCACTATACTGCAAGTGCTGATCCAAAACCTACAATGGAATGGCAAATGGAGAGAAAGAACTCGGATGATGAAAATACAAAGCTGATAGCTAAGTTCACGGAACAAGAAATCACAGCAGCACTACAATCCTGTGGGAGCTCTAAAAGTCCTGGCCCTGGTGGATATAATTTTCGTTTCATCAAGCATTTTTGGCCCATAATGAAGGTGGGCATCCTATCCTTCATTGATGAATTCTGGAGGAAGGCTAAACTCATCAAAGGAATGAATGCTACACTTTTAGCACCTAAGACATCTGACCCTGAGAACATCACTGATTTCCGCCCAATCTCTATGATTACAAGTATGTACAAGCTCTTAACTAAGGTTCTTGCTGCAAGATTGAATAATATCCAGGCAACAGACTGGTTTTATACCTCAGAGGCAGATACTTGATAGCGTTATCCTGGCAAATGAGGCACTTTTTGATGCCAAAGCAAGAAAGAAGAGATGTGCTCTTCTTAAAGTCGACTTTCAGAAAGCCTTTGACACAATGCATTGGCCATACCTATGGAAAATGATGGATCTACTTGGTTTTGACAACAAGTGGATATTATGGATGAGAGGCTGTATAGAGACGGCTTGGATCTCTATACAAGTTAACGGTAGTACCTGCGGGGAGTACAAAATGGGGCATGGCCTTTGCCAAGGTGATTCCCTGTCACCTCTGCTGTTTGCCATTGCAGCAGAGGGACTAAATGAGCTGATTAGCAGAGCAGTGAGCAATGGAAGTCTCTCTGGATACAAGATAGGGGCTGATCAAGTAAGGATAACCCATCAGCAATTCTCCTATGATACCTTACTCTTTGGCGATGGATCAAAGACGGATACCAGGTCTTTCAAGCGGATTCTGCGCCTATTTGAAATGCTATCCGGCCTCAAAGTTAACTTTATGAAAAGTAAGTTATACACTCTTAATCTGAATCCAAATGAGGAAGAAGAACATGCAGGCATCTTAAACTGCAAGGCAGAATCCATACCATTCACCTATCTAGGTGTTGAAATTGGAACTGATCAAAGAAAGGCACAAACTTGGCAACCAATGATTAATACAATAGAAAGAAGACTGCTTGGATGGAAAAAGCAATATCTATCCTTGGGTGGAAGAATTGTGTTGCTGAAATCAGTGCTCACCTCTGTTCCACTGTACTTACCTCTCAATCTATAATGCTTCAATTGCGGTGCTCAGAAAAATCACAAGCCTAATGAGAAGATTACAGTGACTGAGGCAAAAAAAATATCTTGGATTAGCTGGAAAACAATACGCTATCCGAAGGCCAAGGGTGGATTAGGGGTCAAACAACTCAGACATTTCAATGAGGCCCTACTGGGTAAATCGGGACACAAATACCATACTGAAACTAATGCACCGTGGATAGAAGTGGTGCAATCATTATATGGAAGAACGAATGCTGCAAGCATCAGGCATCGGCTACAACCACAAAGCAAAGTATCCTCATGGTGGAAAGACGTATCTAAAACAGTCTTGGCCAAGGACTGGTTCTACGATAAGCTGAGCAAGAAACTAGGGGATGGATCAATGACAAGATTTTGGAGTGAACCATTGATTAACGGGATAGCACTGATTGAAAAATATCCTACTCTATATCAGGCTGCAGCAGATAAACTGATCTCAGTACAAGATAAAGGGGCATACCTGAATGAATGGGACTGATCTTGGCAATTAACCCATCCCTTATCGAGCGAGGAGGAGGACTTGCTTGCAGATCTACTAATCTTTCTCCAGCAAGCCCCATCACCAACTCCTCAAATGGACCGCTGGTTCTGGAATGGCGCAGAGACATCAAAATACATCACTGCACAAGTATATCTGGCCAGCTCAATTCAGCAGCACTTGTCTCTATTCAGCAACGCCCAGTTCCCATCCTGGCCGAAACATCTGTGGATTTCGGTCTGGTAACTCACCACATGGAATATCTGGAAATTGCGAAATGAAAGAATCTTCGAACAGGCGCAAATTGATGTAGCGGCAACAGTGGAAGCTGTATCTGATACTACGGCCGAAAGCTAGATAAATCTGGCGATCGATTTTTCAGCCTAGTGCAGGGAGCCTAACGATAGCATGAGTGCATAAATGTAAAAAAGAAAACTATGAAG
>JAOYMZ010061631.1:0-12948 GCA_025802335.1 Pinguicula primuliflora
TGACTTATAAGTCTTTCATTCCAATTTTACCCTTGACTTTATATACCTACACGTCTCTACTATGAGTATATTATTTTCATTATTCTAAACTTTATTACTAATATATAAAATAATAACTATTTATTTAAACAATAAATTATAATTATTAAAACTAAAAATATTTTTTATTTAATAATAATTGTGATATAGAATATTATTTAAATTATAATAACAATATAAAATAATGTCCTTTTATGTCATTTTACGAAAATCAGACACCATATCAAGTAAATTTGCGAAATATGTCTAATCAAATCAGTCACCTTATCAGTCCACCTAATCAGTCACCTTATCAGTCACCAGTTACCTTATCAGTCACCAGTCATCTTATCACTCAGATTTGCTAAACACATCCTAAAGGAAAAGGCAGAAAATTGAATGGAGTTTGAATAAGTTGTCCCGACTGCTAGCCTGATTCCACATAAAGGAATCACACTGCGGTCTAATCATCCACGAAGGTGAATGCTAACTTTTTACCAAACACCTCTGGTCAAGGTACACAGAATGAAGAGTTTTTCACCTATTCCTATGTTGGCTGATGCTTTCTCTACTGACACTGTTGAATACGTTGGCTAATTCCTTCTCTGTTATTACTGTTTCTTGGGAGGAAATGATGAACGAAGTGGAAGAGGTTGATTCTCAAGGCGTCTGAGCCACCGGGTCCAGAGTTCACTTGCAGGAAGCATGGCAAGAGGGCACATGGACTATCCAAAGTTGCTACAGCTGCTAGCCAGATTCCTCATGTGAATCATTTGTGGCCTCTAAATCACAGAGTTGATTTACTAACTAATTAGTAATCACCTCCGACAAAGGTACATTGATGATGATTGAGATCATGTCTGAGACGATAGTTGATTCATACGTCTTCCATACTTGCCAATGCATGTTAATTGCATCTCTAGATGTTTTTTGATGAGGTGATACATGGTGTTGAGGTCGTTAGTCTATAAGAATAACGCATGAGAAGGCCACTAGTTTGGATAGAAGCATAGAATTGTTTCTGAGCGACATACAAGGTGCTAAAGCTGCAGTCACTGGGTTGCTGCTGATGGATCGTGAGGTGTCGAGACCCTAATGATGGACCGAGAGAAAATGGGCTATAAAGACTGGCCCAAGTATGGAAAAGAAGCCCCTTACTTTCAAGATAGGGAACATAGAAAAATTAGATGTCCTTTTTTTTTACTTTGATTCTATCTTTCATTGTTTGTAAAAATATTTTGGTGGAGTAGGGCGACCGATATTAATAAAATTTAAAAAAAAGTAAATTAAACCCATTAAAAGGAGAAAATAACATTGAAGAGAACATAATAGAAGATATAATTTTCTTCACATTCAGATTGCTATTGTCGACTTATCAAGATTTCTAATCTAAGTTGTTGGATTTTAATCAAATGACTGAGATAAAAAGTATTTTTAAATATGTTTTAAATGATACAGTTTATCTGAGCCATCAAATGAAAATTCGACGACACACATTGGAAGTTTGGAGCCGTCTAGATAATAGCAATCTCAATGTAAGAAAATTCGTAAAAGATATACCTTATACATGAGTTATAAAAGATATGTCCAATGTTGTATGTGAACGAACATTGCATTAGTGGTTCTTTTATTGGGCATGTATCAACAAAAGCATAACATGATTAATTGAAAAACAACAAAGTGCTTACACAGAGCCAAGAAATATATGCTCGCATACTGCAAATTTGATCTTTTAGAGATCATGTTGTTGTCCAGACACGAGGATGTCTACTTCAAAATATATTCTCTGAAAATTATAAAGAACACGAAAATAGAGACACGATGTACACACACTTGCACACATGACAGCCGCCCAAATAGTGTTGAACATCCCATCATAATTGTAATCCAATCAGCAATTGACAAATGGACAAATGTGCAAAATCCTTGCCCAAATTTCGTACTCTATATCATCTCTCTATATTCTCATGCTTGCTAGAGAGGCTATATTAATTGGTCCCTACACTTGAGCTGACTTAAAAATATTATTTGAAATAATAAGTCATACATCACAACTGTGGAATTTCATCCAAAGATTGTGTGTTATAGATGGTCACGAAAGATCATTGGAGGATTATTGTAATAACACATACACAGAAATATAAATTAAGAATAATAGAAGTTCGTCAAAGTCTCACCATATTTTTTTTAGTTAAGCAAAATTTTTATTAACAAAACTAAATATTTAAAGTACATTTACAATAGCTTAGTCGTTACTTACAACCTGCCAAACAGTATGTGGGATTTAACAACCACACACTAATTCCAAACCAAAACCTGTTGCAGTAGACGGTTTTATACTACTTCCAAAGGGTCGTCTGTATGCGTTGTAGTAGCCTGTCTAATGTTGCTTCATCACCATCAAAACGAAATGTATTGCGCACCCCCCATAGCACCCACACTACAGCCATCCAAATAGTCCTCCAGGCATCTCTATTTACCCCAGCAGGAATCAGAAGTTCAAATGTCAGCAGGGAGCAACTTACAGTTTTTTGCAGATCCAGCCACTTTGATATTAAGTACCAGAGTTCTCTGGCCAATGTACACTCTTCAAACACATGTTCCCCTGTTTCCTTTCCTTGCAGGCATCGTGTGCATTCTGTGTGTCCTTCATCTACAATGATTCGTCTGCGATGAAGATTCTCCAATGTAGGTAGCCTGTTATGTAGTTTTTGCCAGATGAAAATTGCCATCTTCTTTGGAACAAACTTGTTCCAGCACTTCTTCAGATTCTGCTGCATATCCTCATCATAGAGATCTGGCAACAACTCGTTGATGCGCCTTGAAGCCAACTTCACCTCACAGCGTCCATCTTCACTATCTCTGCACACCCATTGATCTTTAGTGTTCAGCTGCAAGGAAATATTATTGGTTAGGAGTTCTTCCAACTCATTCACCTCCCCAACCTTCCAAACATACAAATGGCGTCTCCACATTCATGTTGAGCTATAGTTTTCTCCCTCCCAACTCAGATGCTCAACCACGGTCCCTCCCCTCATCCTATCAAGTGTATATAACCTTGAAAACTCTACCTTTGGTGTCCTCTCCCCACACCATTTATCCTCCAAAAAAATGACATGCTTACCATCACCCATCTTTATTACTATCATGTCCTCTACCCATTGTTCCCCTGCTAATTTACGGACCCCTCTCCACCATACTGATTGTTTAGAAATCCCCCTCACCCTCCCACCCTGTGTTCTCCCTCCTTCTACTGCCTCTATGAACTCCCTCAGTCCTCCTACCAATAAACTACCTCCTCTTCTATATTTTGCCCTCACCACCTTCGTCCATAAGTGATCCTTGTCTTCCACACACCTACCTATCCATTTACCAAACATTGCTTTATTAGTTTCCTCCATCCTGCGTAACCCCAATCCCCCATCAAAGGGTTGACATATTTTTTTCCAAGCTACCCAAAACAATCTTTTTTCTTCTTTTCTCACACCCCACTGGAAGTTTCTAAGTATAGACTCGATTTGTTTTAGGACAACCTTAGGAGCTAGGAACATTGAGAAATAATGGTTTGGCAAGGATAATAACACGGATTGAATAAGAACCAGACTCCCTCCTATGCAGAGATTTTTGTATCTCGAGCTTTCAACTCTTTTCCTCATTCTATTGATCAATGTTTTCCACAATAAAACCCTCTTACAGTTCAAATACACAGCCATATCTCTGATCGTATCCTCCTGCATATTGAGCCCTATCATTTCACTTTTGCCAAAATTTATCTTTAATCCCAACATCATCTCAAAACATCACAATACTGCTTTCGCCCCCTTCACACTTTTCCAACTGCCCATCCCAAAGAAGATTGTGTCATCCACATACTGCAAATATGAGACTTTCATCCCTCCATTACCAATCTGCACCGCCTCAAATAGTTGCTGTTCAACAGCCTTATCCATCATCCAAGATAGTCCTTGTGCTACAATCAAAAACAAGAAGGGGGATATTGGATCTCCCTGTCGAAGTCCCCTCATGGGTTTGAATTCCTTCGAGGGGCTACCATTCACTAATATAGAAGATGTAGCTGAACTCAAACACTCAACAATCAACTTCCTCCTTTTTTCTGGGAAACCCAACATCCTAGACATATCATCATGAAATTTTCAGTTTATTGTATCATACGCTTTCTCGAAGTCCACCTTAAATATAAAAGCTTGCTTCCCCGAAGTTTTTATCTCATTCACTACCTCACCGGCACACAAGAAACCATCGGATATGTGTCTACTAGAGACATTCAAAAATTTGCCTCTACTTATCTCACCAAAGCAAAGTGGTTTTGTAAAAGGAAGACAAATTTCTGATAACATCCATTTAGCTCACGAAATGCTACATTATCTCGATAAAAAACAAACAGGATTCAATGTAGTGATCAAACTAGATATGGCCAAAGCATTTGATAGAATATCTTGGTTCTTCCCCTTATCCACCACGAGATCCTTTGATTCTCTGAAGGATTCATAGATATGATTTGGAGAAAAATTTCTAACTGCTCCTTTTCTATCCTCACAAATTGTAAAATACAAGGTTATTTCTCATACACAAGAGGTCTCAGGCAAGGAGATCCATTATCTCTCTTGCTCTTCATCATAGCTTCAGAAGTTCTAAGTAAAAATCTTAACAAACTGATGAAAGATAAACCTTGATGCTCATTCAAAGTACCCAATGGTTGTCAAACTATTTCTCATCTAGCTTACGCAAATGATGTCATAATATTCACTAAAGGAACCAAAACAACACTTCATAACTGTTTCAACCTACTAAGAATATACGAACAATGCTCTGATCAACTAATCAATATATCCAAAAGTACCTTCATCATTTCCAACAAAGCTACAAGAACAACAATAAACTCAATCTCCCGCTGTACTGGTTTACAGCACTACAGCTTCTGATGACCTACCTAGGTACGCCCCTTTATCAAGGGAGGAAAAGATCACACCTCTTTTCTCCCTTATCACACAAATCTACCAAGTCCCAAACTTGATTATCTGCCATGAATTGCAATTCAGATTTCATGATTCTAAGCCATTCCTCAGAAACTTCTCGTGACAATGCTTCAGTATAAGTCAGGGGCTCGAGATCATTAACAAGTAATATCTCATGCAGATCTACATACCTCACAAGCATTCGAACTGTCCTCCCTGACCTTCTAACAGATGGTTCAGCTTGTTCGAAGCCTCACCTAGAACTTGTTGTACTTCAGTTTGACCCGGAGTATCTGGTAGTGGGTCTCGAATTTCTTCGAGTACAACCTTGCTCCCACTACTATCCTTGGACAGGAAATTTTCTTCCAAGAAAACACCATGTCGAGCAACAAACACTTTGTTGTCCGACTTCTGATAGAAGTAGTAATCCTTGGTTTTCCTCGGGTAACCAACAAAGAAACATTTATCAGATTTAGGACCAAGCTTGTCAGGCACCAACCGACTGACATAAGCTTCACAACCCCAAATCTTGAGAAAAAATAAGTTAGGGACTCTCCCCGTCCATACCTCGTATGGAGTCTTGTCTACTGCCTTGATAGGAACTCGATTTAAGGTGAATATAGTCGTTTGAAGGGCATATCCCCAGAAGGATAAAGATAACTCAACACGACTCATCATCGACCGTACCATATCCATCAATGTACGGTTTCTGTGCTCAGACACACCATTCCACTATGGTGTTCCAGGTGCAGTCAATTGTGAAAGAGCTATGCTATTCATACACACTTTTTAGACACTATTTGTTGACACAATAATGTGTCAACAATCACAACTTTTATTATTTGTCATTATTCAACTTTTTTTGTGGTTGTGATTGCTGACACATCATGATGTTAACAAATGATGTCTAAAAAGTGGGTATGAATAGCATTTTTCATTGTGAAACTATTCCACAATTTTTAAGATGATCACGAAACTCATAACTTAGGTACTCGCCACCACGATCCGATCGTAGTGCCTTAATCTTCTTCCCAAGTTGATTTTCGACTTTATTTTAGAATTCCCTGAATTTCTCCAAGGATTCCGACTTGTGAGCCATCAGAAATACATAGCCATATCTACTGGAATCATCAGTAAATGTAATGAAGTACGAGTAGTCACCTCTTGCACTTGTACTTAGAGGACCATAGACATCTGTGTGCACTAATGCCAAAAGTTCAGTGGTTCTCTAAGAGACCTTGTTAAAAGGTGCTTTGATCATCTTTCCAAGTAAGCAAGATTCGCATCTATCAATCGACTCGCAGTCAAAAGACTTTAGAAGTCCACTAGTTTAGAGCTTCTTGATACGATTCTTGCTAATATGACCTAAGCAGCAATACCATAAGAGGTTTGAGTCATCATTATTTGTTTTGCGTCGTTTAGTACTCACATTGTAGGCGGGCGTTCCTTGTTTGGTCACATAAAGACCATTGAGCAGCGGAGCACTAGCACAAAACATACCATTCCAAAAAATGGTACAATGTCTGTCCTCCATAACAAACTTATACCCCATGCAAGTTAAACGAGACACAGACATAATGTTTCTGCTAGCACATGGAACATACAAGTTAAACGAGACACAGACATAATGTTTCTACTATGTACCACGTACAAAGATATCTATGTGATTAAATAGATACCTCATATCAATGATTTGTGGAACAGGATCATACATTAATTTACATGCTAGTCTATATAGTCATCTAGTATTTCTTACTAATGACTAAGATTATGGACTGATTTAGAGTTCATATACTAATATATGGAGTTCCACAATTTTTCAAACGATCCATATAATATATACAAATCTAAGAACAAAATAATTTACATCATCCAATATACATAAAACCAACAAGCGCACCGTAAACACGATTGGTGCTCTAGGTCACACTCATAACAGGAAGGGGCGAAATCAATCAAAAGAAAAAAAAGGGAAGAATCGGAACAGCAAAACATTTTTTCATTATGTCCTACAATGGAACATGAAGACAAAATATTATTGTTTATAAACTAGTATGGCTATTTGGATTAATATGTGATCTGGGCTGAATTGGGTGGGAACTTTTGGGACCATAAATTATTTTAGTAGTGCTCTGTATGTAAGGGAGGGGGTGGCAGGTCCGGGCTCCAACCCGGGGTCCTTGGACAACACCATTTTAGTAGCTCAATAAAATGTTTTAAAGTTTTTTTCTTTAGCTCACACTTTTTTGCCTAATTTTTTTTAGTCCAACTAATAAATGCGGGCTATATCTGCCGCTATCGATATGGACCAGCACAGGGCTCCCCACCTTAGTGTCGGGTTGGGTCAAATTTGGGTCTTGTTTTTGGTAGGACAGAGTGGGGCAAAAGCACTTTAGCGGTACCTAGTCGTTGTAAGCCCGACTTTTAAAACATTGATATATGTTGGCCCATATAAGGCCTAAATTGGCCCATATAAGGCCTAAATTGGCCCATATATTTTATTTCTGCAGCCCACCTTGTCGTTTTGAAGTTTTTTTCGCCTATATTTATCATTTATTATTGTCTTGTTATGATCATGAAAAAGAAAAATGAAATTGGAGATGTAATTGTGCAAAATACTTTTGATCTGAATTTCATCAGCTGCAGTTTTGTGGCATCAAGCTTTTTACACGAAAGTTGAATTGCTTGAAATTCAATCTAGATCTCGAATTCCTCCTGTCCAGAGCCACTTTGAGCAGCCAGATATGGTGGTTTGTAAATGCCGGAAGGTAATAATTACCGTTCTGAAATTTATTTTGAAAGCGATCCCGAGGTTTGAATTGCTTGATGTTTAATTTTTGTATAACTTTTCATTTGATTGTAGATGCTGTTTGGACTTCAGTGTCTAGATCACATCGTGACCTCATTGTTTTTATTTAAAGAATTCTTAAGATATTTGCATTTCAGTTTTAAGTTATTCAAATACTGTGGATTTGTTGTAGGTTTATTAGCATGTGTAAGGTAGTAGTATATCTCTGAAAATACGTTTAGATTCAACGTTGAAATGCTCTTTGCCCTTAATTTTTTTCTATTGCACCCGTGATCTGCGACGATTAGGAAATGGTGCTGAATTTGTTCAGTTTGCCTGTTGTGGTGCTAATGACTTTCGTGAATTTGGTGTTTCCAGGCAACTAAGTTATACTGCTTCGTCCACAAGGTGCCTGTTTGCGGGGAATGTATATGCTTCCCGGAGCACCAAATTTGCATGGTATAATTAGGACTACTCAATAGTTCATTCTCAGACATGTTAAGCCTATGAAAGTTGAAGGAAATGTGTTTGTGAATTAGGTGGATACATACTCCCAGTGGGTAATTGATGGAGACTTTGACTGGCCTCCTAAATGCTGCCATTGCCAGGCTGTGCTTGCAGATGGGACGGACCAACAAATTACGCGGTTGGGTTGTTTACGTATGTCTGCCGATTTGCTGAATTCCTCCTATCTTGTTGTCCTTTGAGTTTAGATCGTGAAAGATGTTTGCTTGATATGCAACACCTAAGTCATGCTTCAATCATGCAGATGTTATACACAGCAATTGCTTGGTTTCTCATGTTAAAAGTTTTCCTTCTCACACGGCTCCTGCTGGGTATGTCTGTCCAGCTTGTTCCACTCCGGTAAGTTGTGTTAGTGGCAATTATTGCTATTTCCTTTTATTCTGACTACTATTTTTTATGAACTATAAAGTCGTATTCTGCATGTGTTTATACGTTTATATGCTGTGTTTCTACAGATATGGCCTCCAAAGAGTGTCAAAGATTCAGGATCACGTTTACATTCAAAGCTGAGAGAAGCAATTGGGCAGGTAATGCTTTGTTCTGAGCTCTATAGGAAAGGGAAATGGAATATTTTGCTTGAATCTACCCAATTTTTTTTTGGCTTGGATCGTGTTATCCTGTGCCTTTCTTTCGCACACCATCCTCCTCCTCACTCATACTTGTCGTGATGTTTGTATTGTTTCCAGGGCAACTAGAAACGTTCCGTTTGTAGTTAACGTTCTTGTCATTTTATTTTTAATTAACAATCTTGCCTTGTCTGAGTTGGGACATCGCATGTTTTTTCAGACTGGTTTCGAGAAGAACTTGTTTGGAAATTATCCCATTCCACAGGGCGGAGCAGAGTCCCATAGTTCTGTACCTCCTTTTACCTCGGAAACTAGGTCACAAGATGCAGGACAAGATGCTTCTTCAACTACAAGACCTGAGAATTTGGATATAATTGTGGAGATAAATGGGCCGACCTCAGGGTCATCACCTTTACCTAATCACGAGGCTAGACTCCTCAAAAGCCCAAGTCCCAGTGTAAGTGTTATGTTGTATCTTTGGTTGCCTTAGTTCCTAACTTCCATGTGTAATCTGGTCCATTTTGGAATGTGTGTCTATTAGTTTCTCTCTGAGCAGCCTGGTGCGACCACACGAAAGAGCGCAATGCAGGAAAGGCAGAATTCTGAGATCTCATATTATGCCGATGATGAAGATGGGAACGGAAAGTACTCAAGAAGAGGTAACTGCTTCAGTGTCACCTTCTATTGGTCTATTCGATTGGAAAATTCCTTGCTCCTTAATCCACTCCAGTTAAATGCTGCTTTCGTATGATTTATCATGGAATGCAAAGCAGCCTACTTGTCACTACTCGAAAGTCGAAACTACCACATGAGTCCATTGTGTAAATTAAGTACACAAATCACACTGTCAGTGTTTCCAACATGACCCTCGCAGGTCCTTTAACTAGTACCTTCTGTCCAGTCTTAGCCTTAATCCTGCAGCTATTTTTTTTTTGATAACGTAGGGATTCCTACCGAGGTAGGTAAACCCAACGCCCTACCGTAATAGGCTGTAAACCACGGTATGAGGTAAGCCACACTTGCAAGCCATATTTGACAGACTCATATTAATGAGGAAATTTGAACCCATGATTTTTTGAGTGCAATGCCAACCCCTCATTGACAGTTATTTGATAGATCAAATGTAGGCTCCCTTTTTGTACTGAACTATAACGTCTGTTCATCCTTTATGCCTGTAATAAACACAAAATTATTTGTATTTGTGATTCACTACCTAATATCTTGTTCCTCAATTTACTCCAACATCATAAATTTTGTATCTTAGGATCTTTCCGGCACAAGTTCCTCAGATCATTGCTGCCTTTCTGGTCAAACCCACCACCAGTTCTTCCAGTTGTTGCACCTCCACGTAAAGATGCATCACATGGAGAGGATGCCTCCGAAGGCCGGACACGACATCACAGGACTAGAAGAATGGACCCAAGAAAGTTACTCTTAGTTATAGCCATCATGTAAGTCCCCACACTATCTTAATCTGTTTCTCCTTTTCATTTGCATGTTGTCAATCTTAATGAGTTTGGTAGGTTTCGCGAACACCTATTTTTCAAATTTACTGTCAACAAGTTTTCCTGATGATCAACACAAACTTGAAAACCCCCTCTCCCTACTTGACAGGGCTTGCTTGGCGACTATGGGCATCCTGTACTACCGAATTGCACAGCGTGGCATCGGTGAAGAGGTGTTTAAGTTTGACGATGTCCAGCAGTTGCAACCTTGACCATCATACTATTGAGCTAAGTTGAGAACAAACACCAGTTTTAGTGTAATCGTTTTGACCGGAGAACTGAATCTTCATAAAGATATTGTAACGAATCCATTTCGAATCAAGAAAATGATTAATTAAACTCCCATACCAGTCCATTAACGGTACAAAAGTACAATCGACGTAACATAGACTTCCGTCATACAAAATAATTTACAATACAGCTTTTACTTCATAACAAAAACAAAAGAGTCCAAACTACGTCAACGACATTCATCTACATCTGCACCTTAAATCAAGACTCCTTACTCTAGTTCCGGATCCACTTGCTCCGGTTCTGCATATCAAAACAAAAGGTGGTGAGCTTCCTTCTGAAGCTCAGTAGGATTTAATATTCGGAATTAGCCGCACACAAGCTTTGTTCCAATCACGCAAGCCGGTTTATATACGGAAAATATTTCGGTTTGGATTAACTTGCAATATAAGCACACTTATGGAATTTTTAGACCTTTACTCCTCAATTTCTAGTGAACTGTAACCCCCAAAACCCAATTTCTACCCCCCTTCAAAACAATTAGACGCAAGAGCAGAAGCTTCAAGGTAACAGATACCAACCGACTCAACCTTTTGACTGCTACCGTAAATATATCAAGCAACACAACATGCAAACCATTTGCTAAAAAAACTAAGAACCGTTTTCAGTACTAATTTTGAATAGACCTAAACAAATCAAAAAGAACGAGGCACACATAAACACCACAACCAACACAATATCCAATGACCACCCCTGTTTTCCCTCGTCACCTCAGCCAGAGTGGCAAAAGGTCGTCACGAGACAACCTTTCAGCACACAGATGCCCATGGATTGGCCTGACCATCCCACCGCCACGTCAGGCGCACGTCCACTCTCACAACCACCTCAGGTTGTCGGCACATAGCCATCCTTCCCGACATCATATACGGCAGACAGCCGCTCCTCTTTCTCGGCACCTCAGCCGGCGTTCATCATCGAGGCACACAGCCTCCATCATCACAAGGCACACAGCCACATTCAATTATACAGCATCAAGATATACGCAGATACTCGGCACACAGCCACACACAGCACACGCTCAAGGCATTCGGACACACAGTCACACACGCCGTATACACTCAAGCATATTGCCATAACACAAGCGACTCAGATGCGCAAAACCTGACACACAGGCGAACAATCACCTAGCGGTGCGACTCCAGTGTTAAGGATGTCAACAATGTCATGCTAAAGGAGTCCACAATA
Source organism: Pinguicula primuliflora (assembly GCA_025802335.1). Lineage (NCBI taxonomy): Eukaryota > Viridiplantae > Streptophyta > Magnoliopsida > Lamiales > Lentibulariaceae > Pinguicula > Pinguicula primuliflora. Next base: position 11,855 of record JAOYMZ010061631.1, read on the forward strand.
TCACACCAAGTCATTAAGTGAAGGCGACCACAATATCAAAGGATGTCAATAATGTCATGCTAAAGGAGTCCACAACATCACACCAAGTCATTAAGTGAAGGCAACCACAATATCAACAATGTCATGCTGCAATATCACACGCGTGAGCTCTCATTAAGTGAAGGTGTGAGCTGATCCCTACAATCAAGGAGATACCAGTGTATAGATGTCTATATATATAGTGAAGGATACGATCATATTTGTAATTCAATGTAATATAACCCACTTCTCTCCAAACTCTTGTCATCACATCTGAAAATACTTCCAAAGGTTTCTTCGACGTTTCTTCAAATCTTTCATGGTATCAGAGCGTTGTTGCTCACGCAACTAAAATCCAATCCAGTTCTGAATCGAGTGTGAGATTCAAGAACGTGATTCATCTGATACTCGTCTCAAGTGTCTCATTCGAGTCATCTTGTTAATAGGAATTCTGCTGAAATCTGGTGGTTGTGCAACTCTGATCAAAGTGTCCCTGATTAGAGTTAGTATTCCGAAACCACAGCAATACATCCATCATATAGTTCAAGAACAATAATGTCACAATCCAGTTCCTCCTACCCCAATCTTTGACAAACCATATCTGTCAAACTTGACACCACAAATTATTTGTCTTGGATGTCACAAATTGTACCTGTGCTGCGCAGTTACGACCTTATGCAAATTGTCGTTGGTACTGTCGTCTGTCCAACCCCTACACTACCACAAATCGATGAGGATAAACAGAAGGGTGTACCAGCTTCTATCAATCCAGAATTTTCTGCTTGGAACCGTAAAGATCAGTTCGTGTTGGCTCTCATCAATGGCTCGTTGTCTCCTGAAATTCTTCCAGAAACCTATGGACTACTGAATGCTCATGCTGTGTGGGATAAATTATCGCGACGATTTTCTCCCAGAAATGCATCTCGAGTGCTGAACCTGAAGCGCCGTCTTCAGAATCTCAAATAGGGAACTCAGAATTGCACGACCTTTCTCAATTCTGCAAAACTGCTACGAGCTGAATTATCAGCTGCTGGACAAATTGTTACTGACGACGAACTGGTAGATTACATCGCTGG
>JAOYMZ010061642.1:0-12946 GCA_025802335.1 Pinguicula primuliflora
ATTTTATAATGGACTAAATAATTTCCACAGTCCGAATTTAGCACATTAATATTACGAACCGTGGCTTCAGCCACGGGCATTATCCTAGTTTGCAATAAATTCATGCTACAGCAAATTAAACGATGAGCACAACAATTGAATATAATGATGACATAAAAATATCATTCACAAACAATGAAGTTGAATAATGATTTTTTTACAAACTTTTGAAGAGTTACTTTTCTATTTTCTCTTCTTATGTGGCAGCTAGGGTAGAAATAATGTAAATAATGATTTAGATTAAAATATATATGATGTATTATTTATATATTATTAATAAAATATATTGAAAATTAATTAAAAAATTCTGTCGGAGTTAGTTGGAGTCCACCATTGTGGACAGATTCCGTCCGGATATGTTGGTTGCACATCGTGGAGGGTCTGTATCCACATCATCACTTTATTGGACAATGACGGTCAAACACTGCTCGACGGACGAACTGTGCGGGCAACGATGTCAAACAGATGCTTTGACACCACTATTACTCTCAAACTTTATAATGAAGCAACATGTCAAAATTTAAAATGTTCATTAGCCAAGATAATAAAAGTCATTTTTTATTTTTACTACCGTATAACTCATAGTTGAATCCACAGTTCAAAATACACATGGATAATGATGTTTGTATATTATTTTTTAAACAAAAATTTGGCACATTTTAAATTACAGCCACATTCCGTTATCGACGCTGAAATTGTAATCATTGATGAAAAATTAATATACCAAGGATCAAAAGACCCATGCACTAGTTGGATTTTGCCGACTTCATCATTTGTAATTTCACTGGCGACTAAGTCACTGGAGAGAAAATCTGGTCACGTGCAACATTTTTTTTAAATTATAATCTAATCTAATATATACAGAGGTGCTTCATATGATCAGTTTTCGAGTGGTCACTAATCCCTTCGAGTGGACAATTTTTGCGTGGCACCATCCATTTTCAAAATTGATCGCATAATTGGAAAACTTATACATTGGAGATAAAAATCCTCATATTCCGGTACGGTTCCGACGACAAATCCTATTTAAAACTACTTAAACTTAGAGAAAAATGTAAAACTAAATTAAACGGTAATAAAGTTATCAGAATCGTGTCACAATATGAGAATTTTCATCTCCAATTTATAAGTTTACCAATTATGCGATCAATTTCGAAAACAAATGGTGTCATGCAAAAATTGTCCACCCAAAGACTGACGGTATGAGCGTTATAGCTACATATCGTTATACTTATTTATCCATGTCATTGTAATTTCAGCCATTATCGTCGCCATCATCCAGAATTGGCCACACTGTTCGAAACTCTATACACTTGAAACAAAAAGTCCCATGGTCTGGCGTGCTTTTAGAATCTTGGCCGCCGTTAATTTCATTACATATTTTCCCCTTTTGTTAAGGAATCCTTAATTAGGGTTTAGAAATTTCGGGCGACGAAGTCACCGGAACAATATCGAAGCATCAGAATTTTGACCTTCTATGTATAAGCTTTGCATCAGTGTGTCCACTCTCAGCTGCAGACGATGCCAATAATCGGAATTATAATAGTGTGGATAAATATATGTATAATTATGTAGATATATAGTTGTCCGTATGTGTGTATATATATATATATGTATGTGTGTATGTATTATTAATGAATTGTCTCCAAGAGGAGGAATAAACAATCTGCTCACGGCATACACAAAAATTGAGTTTTTGTGGCACTGAATTTGTTGAAATCTTTCTCACACTGCTTACACAACACAAATTAAACTAATAATAGAATTGTGGCTAAAACAAATATTTTAAGCTTAAGATTTTAACGAGGGTAACCCATCTTCCTAATAAAAATTGGTCCACACACATGCACCTGCGCACACGAGGTCCGATACCAGATTAGGATCAAGTTCAATTTCTTCAGAGGCACGATCCAGGGTCATATGGGTCGAGCTCAATTTCAAGATGGTATCGGAGCCTAGTTTACAGCATGAATAGGCTTTCGTTGCTTGCCTAAAATGAAGACATTAAATATACAATGTTGGAGTTCAAGTCCAACAGGGTTTACCTAATTGGATTTGAGAGAGAAGTGTTGAAATCCGTCCCACACTGCTTATGAAAATAAAATTAAATCAATATAAATAAGATTGTGTGCTACAACCAAATAACTTAAGCTTAAGGACCCTCACATTCCTAATAAAAATTGGTCCACACATGTGCACTTGCACAGACGAAACCCGACGTCAAATTAGGGTTGGGTTCAATTTCTTTAGACGCCCGAGCCCCACTTATATGGCCCGGCCCAATTTCTAGAAAATTATTTCAAAACAAAGTCATTGTCTTAAAAAGTAAGGGCCTCGTAGTTTTTTTCTAAAATTGAAAGGAAAAGGTTGCAAACTGTAATTTTGTACATTTGTGGGGGCGTGGAGGCGCAAATTGAAAAAAGAATCAGACTCAAAGTGCAATTTCCAATAATACGTTTACTTGTTCATTTATAATTTAAATTTACTTCCTTCATGTTTATTCTCCTATTCTGATTTTCGACGACTTGATCTCCAATTCTTCCCTCATCATTCAAGGTACGTAAATGTAATTCATAGCAGCGTTACGTCTGTGGATTGATGTTTATCTTCTTCCTTTGTCCTCCGGATTTGATTTCAATTGTATGAGTTGGGTTTTTTGATGATTCTGATTTCTCTTTTTATTGAAAACTAAATAAATTCAATGTGTACCTGTTTTTTGAAATTTGTACAGCAGGATCATAGCTGAGGTTGTTGGAGAAGGAATATGTGGGCGGCGTCATGCCTGGCATCATGCTGCGCAACCTGCGCCTGCGATGCGTGCCGTACTGTGGTTTCCGGGATCAGCCGGCGCTCAGCTCGAATTGCGTACTGTGGTCTGTTTGGGCTTTCTCTGATTGTTTCATGGATTCTTAGAGAGGTCGCTGCACCCTTCCTGGAGAAGATTCCCTGTAAGAAATTTCCCAATTTGTTAATTATGTATATATGCATGTCTGTTGAGGGTTTGGGTTTCCCTTTTGGTCAGAATAAAGATTTGATTTTGAGAAAGAGAACGATTTGATCATCTAGCTATGGTTAATAGTGGATTTTCAAAATTCACGAGTAATTAAAGAATGATCTTGTAAAAGCGTTTATAATTTTTATAAGAAACACAGTCGAATATAAGGTGTTTCATTTGGATGATTCGTGGTCCTAATTCTTAATTTCTTTAATTAATGGACAGTCCACTGAACGACCTCATTTATCAATTTTATAGGGATCAATCATTTTCATCAAACTCCAGACAGAGAATGGTTTGAAACAGATGCAGTGCTACGTGTGAGCTTGGGGAACTTCCTATTTTTCACAATCTTAGCTATTATTATGATGGGCATCAAGAACCAAAAAGATCCTCGTGATAATGTGCACCATGGAGGTTGGACGATGAAAGTGTTTTGCTGGTTCGTTATGGTAATACTGATGTTCTTTCTTCCCAACGGCATCGTGAGCTTTTACGGTGAGGTCTATCATTCATGTTTATATGGTGATTGTGTGATCCATTATCCTTTCAAGTTTCATCCATTAAATATGAGATCTCTTCAGCTGCTATTTTTTTTAATGAAGATGAAGATGATATCGACTTACATCTATTTAGATGTCAGCTTGTTGATGATCAAGCTAGTTCAATCCCTAATTCATTCGTTTACTTTTGACGAGAGAAATATATTGAATGAAATATCTAATAGAACTTTGATGTGAGGTGGATGGTCCGTGGTAAGATTATATTTTTAGTTCATTTTATTCACAGTGGTCCCTTTTGTATCCTCCATGCTAGTGTAGTTTTGTCACAGTTATAATCATAGTTTTACCATTTTGGTATAGCTTATAATCTTGTTTCTAAATGCAGAGACAATTTCAAAGTTTGGTGCAGGATTGTTCCTTCTCGTTCAAGTAGTCCTTCTTCTAGATTTTGTTCATGGATGGAATGACAAATGGGTTGGATATGACGAGCAGTTCTGGTAGTCGTTCATTCTTCTAGATTTGTTTATACACTGTCTTTATAAAGAGGACAAAGATTTTGTCTGATCTTGAGAAATTGCTTTTTTTCTCTCTCTCTCTTTGATTTTGCAGGTATGGGGCACTGCTTGTGGTCTCACTTGTATGCTACATTGCAACCTTCTCATTTTCTGGACTTCTCTTCTATCTCTTTACGCCTTCAGAACATGATTGTGGGCTCAATACCTTCTTCATCGTGATGGGTTTAATTTTTGTATTTGTGTTTGCAATCGTGACTTTGCATCCATCTGTGAGTATCTTAACTGGCTCTGGTTACAGTGAACTTATTCTCCCATATATTCTGTATGATGATGATGCCTTTCTTCTGCATAAGTTAACCAATAAACTTGTACTCAATAGCATTTACGATACTTTAAGGGTTATATTGCTTGTGTCCGTCTCTTGTCTCGATCATATTGCTGTGTTTTCATATCCAGGGACATTTCAATTCCTCCAATGCTCTTGTCAGAATTTTTGAGTCACTTTTCTTTGCGTACTTACTGAATGTGATTATGTTGTTTTTGTGTTTACATTTTGTTTATTTAGATTAGGGTTATTGTCTGTTGTTTTCTATTTTAGAAAAATATATCACGTTTTCTGATCTTATGTTGCTACATAATGTAGATAGGGGGAAGCATTTTGCCTGCTTCTGTCTTATCTCTGTATTGCATGTACCTCTGCTATAGTGGGCTTGCCAGTGAACCCCGGGATTATGAGTGCAATGGCCTTCACAAGCATTCTAAAGCAGTAAGCACCAGCAGTCTTTCTATTGGTCTGCTGACAACTGTGCTGTCTGTAGTTTACTCTGCTGTTCGAGCTGGATCTTCTACAGCTCTGCTCTCCCCTCCAAGCTCTCCCCGAGCAGGTTACTTATTTGTTTTATTTCGTTTAATAGTCTTCTGCGGTTCATTATCACCTACCCACGCACACACGCAGAGAAGTGCACGATTGCTTACATATATGATATATGGGCAATGCTACTTGTACACACTTTATGGACACCATTTGTTGATATTGTGACGTGTCAACATATATATATATATATATATATATATGACTGAAGGCAGTGGAAGTGTGGATGATGGGTTGTGATGGCTTTACCTCCCCTCCTTACCATTTACAAATAAATATAACCATATATCTAATTGTTAACTCTTTGACTGAAGGCTCTGGTAAACCTTTGCTGCCACTGGACAAGTCTGATGAGTACCATGAGGAGGAAGAGAAGTCGAAGCCGGTTACGTACTCGTACTCCTTCTTCCACTTGATATTCTCCTTGGCAAGTATGTATTCAGCCATGCTCCTGACCGGATGGTCAACTTCCGTTGGAGAAAGCGGGAAATTGGTCGACGTGGGATGGCCGTCGGTCTGGGTTCGTATTATAACATGTTGGGCAACTGCTGGCTTGTTTATATGGTCTCTTGTGGCGCCAATAATCTTTCCTGACCGAGAATTCTGATAACTCCTACTGGTGGTGGTTCTGATGCTATCTACTTGTATTGTATGGCACGTCCAGTCTGCTGCTTTAGCCCTTTTTAACTTTTGGTGAGTTCATGTGAAATTCCAGGAATATATATATGTTTGCCCTCGGAATTTTCTTGCTGGTTTGGTGTTACTTTATAAATAAACCGTATATTTGGTTTGCGAGTTATTCTTGATTATATCAAAAATTATGAATTCGTGAAATAACGACATAAAATAATATTTTTTATTGAAATTTTCTTTTTATTTAATTAAAAATGGTACGCTCATATGGCCAAGTCCGATCCTTTTTCAACGGAACTGTTTATGATGTTACAATTTCATTTTCTTAAAATATCTCTTCCACAAATCAAATTTTTTTATTATTTATATTTATTACTTTTCAATCCGGTGTTGGGATTGTTGCAACATAATTATATTCAGAAATTGTGCAAAATAATAATATACAAATAGTATTTTTAAATTATTAAATGTGTTCAATAATAATATACAATTAATATTTCTTAGCGGTAGCCGGTATCTAATAAGCATGCTAATTAATATTGTACAAATACCATTTCTCTATTAATCATATAATTGTATCAAATCATGATGTACAAATAACATTGGGGCAGGTTTTGTGATCCTAACTTTTGTCATGATTTGAGCCCTAATTTTTCAATTCCGGTCACTAGGATTGCCCGTTGACGGAATTGGGCACATCGTTAGAAAGCTTATACATAGGAGATTATGTGTTCAAGTTTTGGTCCGGTTTCAGCGACTTCATCGCCGAAATTTTCTAAAACCCTATTTAGGACTACTTAACCAAAGGAGGAAATGTGAACCCTCCGTTAAACAGTGATAACGTCGTCGGAATATCACCAAAACTTTAACATATGATCTCCTATGTATAAGATTTCTAACGATGTGCCCAATTCCATCAACGGGCAATCCTAGTGGCCGAAATTGAAAATCAGGGCAAAAATCAAGGCAAAAATCAAGGCCATATAACCTTCCCCTATATCACGGCCATATATATATCTATATTGACAACTTATGTGCAGCAGTCTGTTCGCCCCCACGTTCAAAGTTTCCCCGACCTTATTCCTGACCCTCAATCTGACGTGCCAGCACAATCTGCTCAAGTTCCTCTACCGCCAGACTCTTAAGTGCACTTACGCTTGCGATACACTGTTCAACTGAATATTAGATTCAACCCTCATACCTACTTATGATTGCTTGCTATTACAGCCTCCTGATTTGTCTGCTCCGGACAAGCCGTCCATGTTGTACGGAAGTCGCGCTGCTACACCTACTAATACAGATACTCCTGTCGATATCACCACCTCCACCACCGAACCACCATCACAGGTACTTCTTATCTTACTCTTCCACACCAGTCATATTACATTAGACACACATTATACTTTGCTTATACTTCGCCTTTTCTTATTGTACTGCCAGGATGTGCTACCTTCCGACGATTCCAGGCGTCGTTCAATAACTCTGGGAAAAAGGCCAATGCAAAGCTAGGATGACAATCGTGTACGTCTACAAACATCTACTAACTGCATTTCATCTATATTTCCACCTTACTACTATATACACCGCACCAGACCATGACCCATATATTCTACAGGTTGTTGGCCCTCGCCTCATGCATGCAAACATTAGTATGGATGAGCATCGCAGACCTACACCATCAACAAATCTTTGCGTACGTTCTTACAACACTCTAGCAGTTGCTCTTGCACTCATCCACTCATCGTAATTAATACACAGGACGCACCAAAAACATCTGCCCGCACAGCTGCTACTGCTGGGATCCAAGTACTAATCAACCCCGGCCAACCTTTACGCTTTATGGAAATACAATTTGTAAGTCTATTTCCAATACTTCCAACTCGATTCTGTTATCACTTTCATATTTACACCTCAATTTGGTTATCATTCCCTACGTGACAGGGTCTCTGTCCCACTCCCACTCCACGCCACTCTCTTGGCAAAATGTATGTGATCTGTTGTTCGGTAAAGCTCTACACTGGGCTGTTGAGAGGCTAACGTGATCGTCTGAACGCATGCCCATCTTTGGGACTTGCTGTCTAGATGGCAAAGTACACTTGTTGTTACTTGCCCCTATTCCTTGGCCACTATATTGCCTGTTCGAAGGCAAAGACTCTAGATCTGCATCATTTCGCAAATACATACGAGCTTACAATGCAGCTAATGCATTTACAAGCCTTGGAACACAATATGGCCCCATTGACTTCACTGGAAGTGGTCCATCGACCTTCGTCCTGCATGGTCAGTTATACCATCGCCTAGGCCCTTTGCGCCCTGCTCATCATGCCTCTATAGTCTACTCCCAGGTGTATATTTATGACTCTAGCTATGCTCTGGACATACGTGTTGCCCACAATGAGTACTGCGATAGGGTTGTTATGCATATTATTCAGGACACTTTGATGCAGTTTAACTCGTTTGCGGCTAAATTCCATCAAGCCCAAGCTCTCTTAAGCCACCTTCCACAGGACAGTCGTACGATACATGCATGCCTCAGATACACCTCATCTCATGACCCCTGGAGGTATAACTTGCCTATAACATATGAAATAGCTGTTGTACTGTCGGGCGAGGGCGGCGATCTTGGCAAAACTAGAGATATAGTTCTACACCTCACTCATGACAGCCAGTTAGTACACATAAATGAGTGTCACCCGGCTTACTTACCCTTGCAATACATGCTTCTATTTCCGTACGGGGAACTTCAATGGGAACATGGTATGAGACAGTGGAACCCAGACCTGAGCAATTATTCGAATGTCAGCCTTACTATGATGGATTTCTATTGTTATCGTTTATTTCAGCGCCCACCTGAATATTCAACAATATCCAGAGGTGGAAAACTTTTCCAAGAATTCATTATCGATGCATGGGCAGCCATTGAGCAGAATCGGCTCACTTATATTTGGCATCATCGTGACAAATTCAGAACTGAATACTCACACGATCTTACTGATCTCTAAACAGAAGAACTCATCATGGGTCGCCGCATTGTTCTACCATCCTCACATTTGGAAGCCCGCGACACATCTTCGAATTATTTTAAGATTCCATGGCTATTACCCGGTACAACCATCATCCTGATATCTTTCTTACCATGATCGCCAATCCGAAGTGGCCCGAGATTACTTCAGCTCTGCTGCACAACCAGACAAATGTTGATTGCCCTGATCTGATTTCGCTCCCTTTAGACATATCATTTAAACAAAGAAGATGGACCCTCCCTCTCGAATAAAAACAAGGTGCAGAAGGACACCTATCCTCACTTTGTTACTAAAGTATTCCATGATGAATGATGATGTGGATGGTAAGTTACACGAAATGCAGGATATTTATTTTTGACAAAAAAATGTAATTTATGTAGAAATTTACCGCTATCTTACTAATAGTTGGTTATTAATTTTGATAGAAAGGCCATGACTTGCCGTCTACGTATGGGCCAATACACCGACTCTTAAAAGGATTTCTCTCGTCCTAAACTTGACTCAACCATCCTGCCGCTAGTGGTAACTGAAAACACATGGGAGGGTTGTTATTTGGAGGAGCACTGGTGGCCATCCTTCAGGGGAGGGCTAGGACAAGATGAAGAGGGAAAGACGAGCCAGTGAACCCGCAAAGCTATAACTTTGGGACCTTGGGTAAGTAGATTCCACCTTTGATTGGGGGAAATGGGGTTGGGTGATTTCAGCAAAATAGCTTGTCAAACCATACATCAAATTGAAGAATACGACACACTTATAATTATTGTGACGTTCGTTTCGACGAATGATGAGCGATTCGTCGGATAAATCATATTGCACAAAAAGTATGAAGAAGTAAAATATCAATATAATAATACAAATTATATAAAAATGAACTGAGATATTTATGCATGATACTCTTTTAGGTACGGAGTTTCCCATGATGTTGCGTGAGAAATTGTTTGACAAATGGGCTTACAATCACATTTCTGTTGGTGACTGAAGAAATAACTCAACCTCGGAAGCAACTGATAAATGGACATGGAAAGCAGAACACTCACGAGCCTATTCAGTTAAGACAGCTCATCGAGAGATTGGGATTACCTTAGGAAATCGAAAGGTTCACTCTAGTCACTTTTCTATTGTCTGGCATAGTTTGGCCCCTCTGAAGGAAAATGCATTCGTCTGGCGGCTTCTTCTCGACAGAATACCTATAGTAGATAATCTTTTCATCAGAGGAATTCAAGGAATCGTGTTAGACTGCAAGTTATGCAATCTAGCAAATGAATCAACTGCGCATCTATTCGTTCAATGCAAGGAGGTCTCTAGAGTCTGGAATCAAGTTTATGAATGGTGGAGCATCAATTATACAATCTAATACCTAGAGCTATGGCCGAATCTACAGAAACATATGGCGCGAAACTTGAGATAATCTGATGTAAATACCTGGATCAAGGTTTGGATTTCGACTTTGTGGCAAATTTGGAATGCCAGGAATCGCTTGATCTTCGAACAATCTGAGTTCTTGCCAGGAGAAATTGTGGGCTAAGGTGAAGAGGAGACTGTGGGAGGCATACCAAAAAGTTGGGATGCTAAAGTCATATACATTCTAGGATTTTGAGAGATACCCAGAATGTTGCCTCTGTTTATTGCTGGAGTAATCTGTGAAGAGAAGATGATCTTGGGGGCTTGTTTTTTTGGGCTTGTTTTGGGCGGTTTGTTTTTGAGCTCGTGTTTTGGGCTTTGTAAATAGACTTGTACATACTTGGTTTTCTAGTACAAATGGTACTTGTTTTGCTAAAAAACTTTAATGTTACTGAGCATATAAGAATCAAAACTAAGAGAGATAGGATTGATATCAAAGTTAAACAACTTACTTATAATGGGAGCACTTCGCATGTAGTCACTATTTCCTTCGTTTGCACAATTTTTGCGTGATACCATTCGTTTTCGAAATTGGTCGCATAATTGGAAAGCTTATACATAGGAGATGAAAATCCCCATATTCTGGCACCGTCTCGGGGACTTCATTGCCAGAAATTTCTAAAACTATATTTAGGACTGACTACTTAACCCAAAGAGAAAATGTGAAACAAAATTAAACGGTGATAAAGTCATCGGAATCGTGTCGGAACTTGAAACTTTTCATCTCCTATGTATAACGTTTTCAATTATGCGATCAATTTTAAAAGCAAATGTTTCCACGCAAAAATTATACACACGAAATAAAAACTGAGCACATGAAGACACCATATGAAGATTTTCCTATTTATAATAAAAAAATAACTGTAACGTATTTTATTTTGTTTTTTGTACTAAGATGCTGATGTGGCAATTGAATTCATGCGTTTTGTGAAGGAACGACATGTTTCCCTTGTCGTTTGCCGAGTGTTAATTGTAATAATTTTTTATTTTTTTATTGTAATAATGATTTTGAGGTGGAGAGTGATGCTTCCATTACATTAGGAGTTTTTTTGGGGTTGGGTTGGGAATCAAAGGTGGGGGATAATTTACATTATTATTATTAGATAATCTTACATGCTCGGCTTCAATAAAGTTCATTGAGGATAGACTAGTTTAGCATTTATGCATAATTGGATCTAATCTAGGGATGACAAAAGCGGAATTTTTTTTTCTTTGCCCTGTCAGAGGCTTGGGTTTTCGTAAATGTCCTGCCGCGCTGTAGCCAACTGCGCGGCAGGGCTCCGCGTAGTAGCCAACTGCGCGGAGTATAATCCGCGCAGTTGGCTACTGCGCGGCTTCCTTAATCCGTGATTAAAGAAGCCGCACAGTAGCCAACTGCACGGATCATACTCCGTGCAGTTGGCTACTGCGCGGCCTTTTCCTTTCTCCCCCTATAAAAACTCACTCTTCTCCTCACATTACCTCACACCTCCAAAAATACATCTCTTCAACTATCATCAAGGAGCAGCTACTTTTGAGATTATTTTTTTGAGGTAATTTCTTGTATATATTTCTTACCTAATTGTTATAATATAATTTTCATATTTTATCTATAGGTATTATAATGGATAACTCTGGCAGATTTGGATTTTTTGATTAGATTACTGGTTCTAGATCTCAAATACCTGATTTAAATATGCCTGCGGATGTTGGTAGTTCGTCACAATATCCTCCTGATTTTTCTCAACCGTATCCACAATATTCACAAGATGCTTATGGTTATTCTCAACCCTATCCACAACATTCACAAGATCATTCTGGTTATTTTCAACCATCTCAACCCTATCCACAACAATCACAAGATCATTCTGGTTATTTTCAACTATCTCAACTCTATCCACAATATTCACAAGATATTTCGGGTTATTGTGAATCATCTCAATCCTATCCACAATATTCACAAGATCCTGCTGGTTTTTCTCAGCAAAGTCAATCCTTTCCGGACACTATACCTGATACATACCTCTTGTCACCTATTATTGATCCTGAAGATGATACAGAAGATATTGATGTAGATTACATCAATTCAGAACCTTACAGTGGAGATGAAGAGGAAGAGGATATGGAACCCATTCCGATGCAGCCGCGTTTAGATCAGATGTATGATGGTTCGTATATTCCATATTATACGGCGGATACTATGTCGGGGGATTCAATTGATATTCCACAACCGAGGATCGGGAAATGTTTTGATGAAAACTCAGGTCTTATCTCAGTGGGCCAACTGTCAAAAGATAAGGCTCATTTACAGCATTCGGTAATGAAATACCACATTATGGTCGCGAAGAGAGAGTTCCGTGGACAAAGAGCAATAGGATAAGGTGGTATGTCGGGTGTAAGCATCATTGGGTGGGCCAAAGATGTCTTTGAATGCTCACAACGTCGTATAGAGACGATAGCTGCAAATGGGAGATCACGTATATCGAGTCACAACACAGTTGTGATGCTAATATAGTGACAGAGTACCACTGTAATCTTACCAAGACATTTGTTGCACATGAATTGCGTGGTCTGGTACGAAAAGATCCAGGTACCCAATCTATAATTTTGTTTTGCATTTTATATATATATACGCATATTAATTTAATTTTTCAGGATTCACGGTGTACATGGCTCAATAATTAATACAGAGTAGATATGGATTTGAGATTCGGTACTCAAAAGCTTGGTGGGACATTCACCGTGCAAGTAAAATAGAGCATGGTACATGGAATTCTGGTATTACCCGTCTACCAGCATTGCTCGAAGCGCTTAGGCATTGGGATCCAACACATGTGGTTGATTGGAGATTGGAGGATACAAACATTTTGAATGAGTACAAGTGATAAGCACCTATTTAGGGCTTATTTTATGCATTAGTTTATATCATTTCATTCCCTAAACACTAAGATTATGGCTCAAATCATGTTCATTTCAACTAGATTAGA